>VXAZ01004520.1:215510-278273 GCA_013399875.1 Gymnorhina tibicen
TTTTTCCTTTTTTTTTTTTTTTTGAATTTTGAAAGCATGAACCTGAAAATGTTAAAGCATATTAGGAGAGCATAAGTTCCTTGCATTCCACTTCAAGTTCCAGAAAATCAGACCTATTGAAAAAAATGAATCCTATGAAATTTCCAAGCCCAGTTTGCTGGGTTTCAAAGTGCGAGTAGGTGAAGAATTTGCTTTAGTTGGTATGTGCTTTTTGCACTGAAATAAAAGTTGGCTGCTCACTGAGAGCAGTGCTTCTCATTGTCTGTATCAAGTTACTGCCTCATATAATGATGAGAGTCATTTGGGTAACAGTATAATTTCATTTTTCGCTGTGTCTCGGCAGGACAAGATTCTGTCCCATGAATATAATTTCCATTCTCTGCCTTAAAAAATTATATAAACAATGAATAAACTTTAGGCCAAACAAATGAATCCACTGAAATTGTATTGATATGACCCCAAGATGAAAAGTAGTATTTGCTAGTATAGTTATTGATCTTCTGTGGTCTCAAAATAAAACCATACAGAAAGCAGGCTCATCATTCTGCTGTTTTTAAGCAATCTGCAAGAACAGGTTGAGTTGTAAAGATTCTTCTCCGTGTTGTACCACGGAGATTCTGGTGAACAACTGAAATTACATGTAACTCATATTGTTTTGAGTTTGAGTAGAATTTACTGCCTCAGTTATCCTTGGAGGTGGTATTTGTGCTCTGTGTGTGTGTATTAAATATAGCTGTACAGAGCATTGACCCCATCTTCTCCAAAACACCTAACCAAAACATTCATAATGCCTCCATGGACACATAGAAATATTCACCACTACAATTGTGTTCAATCACTGGTTTAAGTACAAAGCTCAAGGCTGATTCCTTAAAGGAAAGGAATTGGCAAGCAGAGAGGGTGGGAAAAGGCAGGGGAGAAATAAATCCTTATACCTGAGGTGATTTCATGGTAGTCTAATAAGGAAGCAATGCAGTTTGAAATATTTAGTTCTTCAAGATTCAGAATTATACCTCAGCAAAGAAATTAGTTTCCCAGTGAAAAGTCACTCAATGCAAACAAAAGTTTCTGGAAGAAGACATTGATGAAGGTGACGTACTAAAAGGCTACAAGAAGACAACTCACTATAAAAAGCAGACAGATTGAGTTTGAGGTTGAATTTTACATAAGAATAAAATATATTGAGTAGGGCAATCTAAAATAATTTCCATCCCCCTTAGGAAAAAAATCCTAAGGGATTAGGGCAATTTGCAAGCATTTGCTGAAACTGACACAGCACAGACAGGGAAGGTGTGGACAGTAGCAAGGTGAGATGAGTTCTCTGTGGACCACTGGACAAGATTACAAACAAAGGTAATCAGACAGTCTGGAAAGCAATAGGGCATATATTGATTTTAAGCTGGATGCAAATCAGTGTTTTGCTGCTGGCAGTTATTGGTATTAGAGTGAAAGACATTAGGTGTGGAAAAAATGTGAGGCTAAGTGGAAGACAATTAAATGTATGTTAAAATGTATGTTAGAGAACCAGAAAAAAGGTTGGATGGATTGAAAATGTTCATTTGAAGCTTAAAAATTGTTTTGTCTCCTTCCTCTTGTAAGACGGCACTTCTAGGAAGAATGGGGAATGAAGACTACTTAACAAGGGTTGGGAAATACCCTCTGGCCATGAATGGTCCTCAGGTGAGTGCTGCTGGTTCATTCTGTTGTCCAAGTAGTACAGGATACTTGTGAGTGTGGGTTGTATTTATACTATCCATTTACGTTTTGTTAATAGATTTTGGCTTGGAAAATACGATAACAGGGATAGTTACATTAATGACCTCTGGAGATGACAGATGGAGAAGCAGGAAAATATCCATTACAGACAAGAGAAATGAGCCAAAATGAAAAGTCTACATACAAGAAAGAACAATAAAATAAATATTGAAAAGCTGGCAATTAAAATAAAGGAAATCTGTAAAACTCAGTGTATCATGGGAGATACGTAACATTGGGAAAGCATGCCAGAATCTGAAGGGAGTGTTTGGGAAACAAGTGAGAAACTGATTTGACTGATTTCTGAACCTGATGAGCTTTAAAATATTAGCACATTTCCCTTTCATTTTTAGGACTCTTCAATACTGATCAAATAATATCTCTAGGGGATTACCCAACGGACAATGATATAACTTAGGAATTTGCTTTGGCAAGAATATAGTTATTGCTTGGAGAATTTCTGTGAGAGATCTGGAGGGGAATTAGTTTTAATAAGATATTCTAATTACCACAAACATATTGTGAGAATATGGGATGATGGCTAATCAGACCTGTACACCCTGCAGACCTTAATGTTTTCCATTATTTGTGAGAAAAAAAAATATTTTGCTTTACTTTTGTTAAATTATATAATTACTTAAATAGCTTCTCAATAGGCAACCTTTATGGTTAGTAACTTATTTGGATCTTGAAACTCTTCCTTGGATACTGTGAGACTCCTATGGGAGCATCAGGATCTCATCAACGGTGTTATTAGTATTTGATCTTCCTCTATAAAATTAGTAATGCTACCTTGGGTGATTTATACAAATAGGCAAGTCCCCAGTGAGCACATGTAAAGTGATAAACCTGGGTAAGTAGCTATATTTGAATTAGAAGATATTTTCTCGTTTAAAACCAGGAGTACATCAAAGTTTCCTGCAAAAGCAATCTACTACACTGCCTGTAATTTTCTTGTCTCCACATTGCCCCTAAAATACCTCTTTTTATAATCAATAACAAATAGTAAAAAGTAAATGCATTTCAGTGGAGTTCTCATCAAAACCAAAGAAATCGCCTTGTCTTTGAGTTCAGTTCTTGGGATTTATTCCGAATTTAAGAAAAAAAACCTCCTAGATGTGGAAACTGGTACATTTTGAAATAGCTTCATGATGAAAATTTGGTCCATTTCTGCTGATGTAGAAAGCAGTTATGTGTTACCTTTTTACATATTGCCTATAAGTTCTTTTCGGTTAATTTTATCTCTCTTGTACAGCTTATGTGTTATCAAAGAAAAATGATAGTCTATAATTTTATAAGTTGGAATGGAAAGGAGATCACCATGTAATGGGGTGTCTTGTTATTCCAATCAGCTGACAAGATACCAATAACAAGTCAAAGTTCCCCTCTGCTTATGGTACTATGTACCTCATGCCTACCTCTATAGAATATCTGTATTTGTGCTGTGCCAGTGGACCTACCTTACTTGAAGGGAAATTTTCAGCAAAATATTAATCCAGGGAAGTATTATTTTGCATAGGAGTTTCGAAAAGCCCTGGGGAAATTATAATGCTACTATGTGCTGTCACCATAGTGTACATAAAAACACTTTTAGGCTTGATAAAGTATATCTTAGACATCCTTTCTAGGGCAAAACCGTGTTGTTATAACAATAAAAATTATGTAAGAGATTACCTTGTAGACAGCCACTATTTTGACCTATTCATTTGCCCTTTGGAATGGAAATAATGTTTTATATGGTCACAGCTTGGGTTGCCTTCTCCATTTGATAGATAACATCAGCAGATACCATCTAGAACCAACCCAGCTGAGAGCAGCTTCTGCAGAGCTCATCTGCAGAAGTAAAAGGTATCGAGATCACACAATATGAGAGATTATGGTTGCCTTCTGTCATGCACATCTATCACACACATTTTGACTGCTCTTAGAGTTTAATGCCAACTGTTTCGTTAATCATCTTTAGGTTGTGAATATAGGCTGCTGTGTCTACCACAACTTTCTTCTGTTTGGCACTTCTTTGATAAACATAAGACAGAAGTAATAGCTGTTAATTTTTTAGAGATGTCTTAATGCCTCTGTTCAGACAGGAAAATCACAATGATGTTAAACTCTCGAAAAATTTTCTGTGGAAAGAGTTTAGTCTGTATGTGGCTAAAACAACACATGGTAGGTTGAAATACTGAGAAATCTATTTCAAAACCACATTGCTACTTTAAAATGATATCCAATGAGGACACAGTCCAAAAGGACTCATGACATTTACCCAAGTCCAAATGCAGCCAAATTATGAAAAATGAAGACCCTTCTGAGAGTTTTTTATCTGCATCCCAGCTTTTGCAATCAGCACAGTAGCGTTCAAATGCTTTTTTCTCTCATTTGGCCAAGGGACAGTTTTTGTTAATATGGAGCAATAGACAACAAGGAAACAGTAATGTGAGTGTCCATGAAGGAAAGGCAGAAAAAGAATGAAAAAATGGTGTGAAAAATAACAGTTACTTCACAGCGTATGCTGCAGATGTATTGCAGCTATGAATTATCTCCCACCAGGGCATTTCTGGCAGTCAGGAGACAGGTCGGCAGTCTGTTCAGCAGCCTATCCACAGCCTGTTTGCAAATGGATATCAAAAACAGAGACAAAGTCTTCCCTGACTTTATGTCAATCTAGACCTCTAAGCTGGCTTCATAAAAAACTTGAATCTAATCCATCATTTACACCCCACTACACAGGTCTCCTGCACACCTGTGTTCTGCAGTCATCTGAAATTATATGGAAACACCGTGCAGAAAGTGTGATTCAAAAACCCAATAATCTGGTCACAGCTTCTCATGATTAATGAGAGAGCTATTGGAGCTGATTTCATTTACTTACTGCGTCTTAGTGAAATACAATATAATGGTGTTTATATTTGCTGAAAATATTCACAGAATTTAAAGAACATCTCAGGTGTTATTTTATCAACTCCTGATATAGTTTAGCACACCCTTTGCAAAATTTACTGAAAGGTCATATCTCAAACAATCTTGTTCAGCTTCCAGTGTTCTTGAGTTTTGGCTGCAATATGCTGGAACAAAACTGGATGTTGCAGCAATTGTTGCCCCATTCCATTAAAATATACCAGAATTTTCCAAGTTGTCTCTGCCTTGATATCCTTTTACTGGAAAAAGGCGGCTTTCTGATTTTAATGTAAAGAATTTTCCAGAGCTCATCTGCAGCACCCTGAAAGTCAGCATGAGTAACAACTGACTAAGAAAAAAGTACTGGTTCCTCTTTTGGGGTCAGTCTGATTTGAATTATTTAGAGTTTACTGAAAATTTAAAGTAGGTACATGGGTAATTTCTGTGGCTCAACCAAGATGAAATAGCTTCTTACTCTACAATAAGCAGTTTGTATGTGTAAAACCTGCCTGCTTTACATGGCATCCAAACATTCAGTTTGCCTTGGTTTTAGTATGGAATGCTGAAGAGATAGTGTTCTATTATCTCCCTTGCTAGTTTCAAATAAACTTGTACTGCTTATGAAATTTTTATTTGCCCTCTGCTTTTTTGCTTTCTGGAAACCTGAAGGGAAAATTATTTTCTGTTTCATGGAATCATGGAAACATAGAATCATTAAGGTTGGAAAAGATCTCTATGAACATCAAGTTCAATCATTAAGCTAGCACCACTGCGTTCACCACCTAAACCATGTCCCCAGGTGCCACATCTACAGTCTTTTGAACTCTTCCAGGGATGGCAATTCAACCAGTTCTCAAGCAACCTATTCCAATGCTTGACAATCCTTTCTGTGAAGAAAGTTTTCCTAATATCTAACCTAAACCTCCCCTGGCACAACTTGGCGTCATGTCCACTTCTCCTATGAATTTTCACTTGGGAGAAGGTGGCGACCCCCCACCTGGCTACACCCTCTTTTCAGGTAGTTTGATGATAGTGATAAGGTCTCCCTCCCCTGAGCCTCCTTTTCTCCAGGCTAAATAACTCCGACTCCTTCAGCCGCTCCTCACAGGACTTGTGCTGCAGACCCTTCACCAGCTCCACTGTCCTTCTCCGATAATTCTCCAGCACCTCAATGTCTTTGTTGTCATGAGGGGACCAGAACTGGACGCAGAACTCAAGGTATGGCCTCACTAGTGCTCAGTACAGGTCACTGCCCTGGTCCTGCTGGCTACACTATTGCTGATACAAGCTATGATGCCATTGGCCTTCTTGGCCACCTGGGCACACTCTGGTTTGTGTTCAGCTGCTGTTGACCAGCACCTCCAGTTTCTTTTCCATCAGTGTCTTTACAGTCCCTCTTTCCCAAGCCTTTAGCACTGTCTGGGGTTGTTGACCCTGCAGTTCATTTGTTGAACCTCATCCACCTAGCTTTGGTCCACGAATCTAGCCTGTCCAGATCCCTTTGCAGATCCCTCAGATCCCTCAGCCTTCTAGCCCTCCAGCAAATAAACAGTCTTGCCCAGCTCTGCAAATGAGAGGACACTCAATCCTCTCATCCAAATCATTGATAAAGATATTAAACAGGACTGTCTCCAACCCTGAGCCCTGGGGAACACCACTTGTGACTGGACACAAGTTGGATTTAACTCCATTCATCACACACTCTAAGCCCGGCCATCCAGCAGGTCTTTGACTCAGCCAGCAATGTGTCCATCCAAACCATGAGCAGCCAGTTTCTCCAGGAAAATGAGAGTGAGAGTGTCAGAGACTTTGATGAAGCCAGGTAGACCTATCTACAGCCTGTCCCTCATCCAACAAGCAGGTTAACTTGTCACAGAAGGAGACAGGTTAGTCAAGCAGGACCTGCTTTTCATAAAACCATGTTGGCTGAGCCAGATCCCGTGGTCATGCTACATGATGACACTCAAGATGATCTGCTCCACTGCCTTCCTTGGCACTGAGGTCAGACTGGAAGGCCTGTAGTTTTCTGGATCTTCCTTTCTGTCCTTCTTGTAGGTGGACATCACATTTGCTAACTTCCAGTCACCTGCGTCCTCCCTGGTTGACCAGGACTGCAGGTAAATGATTGAAAATGGTTTGGCAAGTTTTGCCAGCTTCCTCAAGACCCTTAGGTGGGTATTTGTCACATTCATCGTACTCCATTCCATTTTTAACCAGAACAAAAAAAACACAAGTGCATGTAATAAAAACTAATCAAAGGAGGATTTCTGAAGAGGCTTAACATTTCTGTAACCACAGAGGATGTGGAGAAAAGTTTATCAGATTTTCAAGTAAAAATACTGCACGGATAATTGTGACCACAGCTAACTTCATCCTAAGGCGGGGTTATGATGAACCCATGTCCGTTGCAGTTAGGCCCAGACTAAGATGTATATCTAGCACTGGTCCTTGACACAGTAATTATTACAATTGACATCTGCTGTATCTTGATTTAGATTTTTTAAAGTATGTCTTTATGAGTGACTAATTTGAATTATTGAATAGAAATTCTAAATAGATAAAATATAAATGGAAACAATTACTTCTTCATGATTACTTGTTCTATTCAATAAGAGGGTTTAATTTATAGAATGGTTTTTCCTATCTACATCAAGATATGCATGAACCTAATGCATGTTAAAAACATGATTTCACCAAGAAGCAAATTTAAGAGTGAAGCAAATATAATTTGTAAATCTTGACTGACCTGCTATGGTTCAAAGCCATTTTTCTCCTCAAGGCCCTCTGAGACCTTTCAGCAAGCAGTAAAAAAGGGTGCAAGTCTTGCTTTATAGAGCTAAGCCTGTCATCACCATATGGGCATTTTCATGAAAACCACACATGATCAGGCTGTGAAGAAACAGATAAAGAGGACAAGAAATTCCTCTATGCTCTGGTTACAGAGCTGCTATTGTCCTGCCATGCTTGTGAGAAACATGTGGGGGCTCTGGACAGTGAGCAGACCTCACAGGCCCACAATGCTCTCTTTCATTATGGCTTTGCAGAGAATTGTATCACCCGGGAAAAGGACACAGGGTAAAGAGAGAAAGGTGCTGTAGGTACTCCCCTTAATCTTTGTTTTCTGTGGCTGCATCTGCAAAAAACATAAAGGATTATTAACATCGACTCACTTGACTAAATTCATCCTAATTCCATCACAGAAATACTTGCAATCTGCTCAACTTCTATGCTTTTAGAGTCTTAGCTAACCAAGTCATCATCTGCACAATATAAAAACATTATAAGAAATAATTTTTTTCTTTAAAATATTTGCACACTTGAAAAATTTCCAAGATGCAAGAAAACCAATGAAAATGCACATAAATATTTTTAGACTAGAGAAGGTACAGCTGATTTAATTTTCAATGTTTGCTTGAAAATATGGTGTACCTTGCTTCTAAATTCCAATAAGCAAATGTCTCAAAATGTCTTATTCATCTCCAATATATTGAATAACTTCTGTCCTACAAAAAACCCAATAAATGGATCTGTGAAATCATATTATTCTCTCCTTCCTTTGGTACTAGCAGCCCATTCGGATTCGTTTATCTGAGTACATGTGCATTAATTTTACTAGATCCAAATCAATTTCCAGCACTTGAGGAGACAGTCCTTTTTCCTCTCTTTCAATGCAAGTCACATTATTTGGCCATTCAATAATGGAAGCAGAAGAGCTATCACTCAAAAAACGTAACTACATATTTGATATGGATGATTATGCTAGGAAGTCCAGATTAGAAACCCATTTTCTCTTAATATGTGTGCACAAAATCAGGGTGATTTTCCTACATGAAAAGCTTTGAAAGTCACTCGCTTTTTAGAGCATTTAATTCCTGAATGAACCAAACTTTAGGTTCTCCACTATTACTTACATTTGTATTTTAATATCAATAAATAGGCATACAGAAAAAGAAGGATAATTTTTTAGAGTTCTGTCTGATTTGTATCTCAGGCAAAGACCTGCTCAAGGCATTGGTTGTTGTGAAATAAAAACACATCATCTCCTAGTGAAGAAATCTTACAGTTAAGGGAAAAGAAGATGCTGACACAGTCTTATCAATCTTATTTGCCTGGGGATTATAACAGCTTTCCAATTTCATTTGGGTTGAAAGACAGTTTGTGAGGATTTGCAAGTCAGTTGTAAATTGAGATTTGAAATTTTAAGGGGAATAACTGTTGCTGTGGCCAAGTGATAAAGCCTCAAACTGACTTTGAGGAGCTTTTGTCTGAGTGAACTGGTCCCAGGTCAAACAGGGTAACATCAGACATCAGATCCGCTTTCACTGTGCTACAGACCATAATCTAGTGGAAGAAAAGTCTACAACCCTCTGGATACCCCTGCGAAGTATCTGCAAAGACTGCAAAACTCTACATGGCAGAGAAGATTTTGTAGGAATCATTGTAACCACGCAGGAGAGAGCAGGTAAGGGAAAGGGCCTCACATCCAGAGAGGAAAAAAGGCTCTTCTGGGGCTGCATTATACTGAGCTCAGTCATGGGGCAAATCACTTGGCAGCCAAACACAGTCACATTGGCTGCCACCAGGCTGTTGAAACAAAAGTAATATAAGGCAGAAGAGTAATGGGGAGAGGAGTTGTGATAGCTTCCTTTAAACACTACGTTCCTGAAATACATGCATTTGTCTATGTGGATGTTCTCCGTAAAGATGTTCTAAGTATATGGAGGGATAGAACTTAGTAATTACTGATCTCACTGAGACAATATATACTTTGTGACTTTTCTCAGTCATCCTCCTAATTTCATAGGATGTTTAACACCTTGGCTGTGCCTTGGCAATGCTAATGTGCAGGATCCTGTTTACATCATGGGCAAGCATGTCCTTACTTATAATCTATATTTGAAAATCCCATTGAGATGTACATTTATGCAGTCACTGGAGGTGGTATGGTCTTCTGGGCAAAGCAGTGAGAAAAATCCTCATCACCGATAAAGTAAAGAAATGTGGACTTCATTTTCACAGACAGATCAGTAATAGATTTTTTTAAATACAGAATTTAATTCCACTTTAATAGAGTCTCAAAAGCATAAATACTATTTTCCATGTGAAAAAACCTACAAGGAAGTAGATTAATATTTCAGTGGGTCAGACTGTATTTTCTGAGTTATTATAACGGTTTATTATAAGATACAAAGCCATTGTTCTGGGTAATTTTTTCAAAATTATGAGGATAGTGGATTTTCTTCCAAGTTATTCCAACTTTGACATAACTAAACACCCTCAATTGCGCTAGCAATTTGACAAATCCCAGTCATTTTTGGGAGTGTATTTGGTTTTGGGGTCTTTTTAATTGGAATGGTTTCTGATGAAACGTCTCTAGGTTAGAACCTTACTTAGCCAATCGACTTTTGGGAGGCCTGTTTTGGAAATTATTATTTTTTCTTGTCTCTCCTTTTTAAAGAAAGGAAATATACTGCTTAGTTATCACCTCTGTGGACTTCAGAGATCTTGGATTCTAATACCACTGCTCTGTTGTGACATAACATTAAGGAAGAGGCAGCTGTTTCTTGAAAAAATTAGCTTCATGTTTTGACAGAAGAGTAGGTAAGTTCCTTTCAAGGAAGTGAAATCAAATTGTGATAGCAGTACATGTCTTCTAGCATAAGCTTTAACTCTCCAGTGATGCTAGAGGGTGGTCAAGTCTGACAGTAGAGTGCAAAACCACCAAGTTTTTTCATTATGTGTTAGGAAAATAAATAGAGTGCATCCAGCCTGGACAAGGTGAATTTTTTGCAGTAGCCAGGATGGGGTGTGTCCAGGACCCTGAGGTTATTCTATACCACTTCACATCATTTTCTGGGGATGAGGGGCAAGGCTCTCTTTTGCGTGGGGGACAGCATGGCAGCAGAGAGCAGCTGGGTCTTTTCAGGGGTATTCCATGTGAATCATTTGTTGCTGTCTTGTACCCTCTGTCAACAGTATTTTTGTTGCTACGGTTTGTTTTATCTCATTGCTTTTTCCAGTAAATTGTTCTTATCTCAATCCATGATCTTTACCTTTTGTACCTCTAATTCTCCTCTCCAGCCTGTCCCAGGGGAGGCCAGGGGGAGGGGTGAATTAGTGAGCAGCACACGGTTTGGAGTGGTTTCAGTGGGAACACTAAATCGGAGAATATCATTCTAAACTACAACAGCCTTGGTGTTTATCCACGGTTGCAAGCAAACTGACGTCCACTTTCAAATACTGGACGTGATGAAATGCAAGGACTTGAAACTGGTAGCAGACAGATGGTTCCTGATGTGAAATACTTGGGGCTCTCAATTTGTTCTACCGAGAGTTATACAGGAGAAACTACTACTACTAATGATCCAGAAAAAGGAGCAATGTCTAGTCCTACCATAGACAACATATAAACTTTTTAAGGATATATTAATTCAATCTGTTCAGTTAAAAAACAATATATGGCTGACTTACTTATGGAAATATAAAACCATTTACAAAACACTTTATCACAATATTTATCTCTGACTGAAGCTCAGTTTAAGATTCCAAAAACTCAGACAATGTTTGAACTTTATTTAAAACAGTATCCTTCAATACCTTGTATATGTTAATAAATCATGTTTCCATCAATTTTCTAAGACTAAAGACCCAGCTGGAGGTTTATTCATTTATTAATAAAGTCCCTGCAAGACTACATTACCCAAAAAGTTTTTCTTAAAAGCATTTTATCATTTTAGAGATCACATTGTTTTAAAAATGTCATTTTCCAGCTATTGGAAAGTCCAAGAAGCTATTGCATTAATTAGCTGATTTAAAAATAAAATGTAGCCCTTATTATGACTTTGCTTTCTCTTGAGACCTTCAACTGCAGTTCAAGTAAATCAACAATATCTTGGTTATAAGGGGACTAGTTAATTGTAATGAACTCAGACAGTTATGCTTTTTCTCCTTCAGGAGCTATTCCTGGCTGTCTGAAACACTATTCTCATTCTCTTGTACAAAAATATGTAAAGCCTAAACAGCACTTCTCAGTAGGCTGTGGCTCCGCCTGTGGGATCTGGGGTCCAAAACACACGTGGTGGTGTTAAATGCTGCTTCTGTATAAGCTTTATAATTGGGCATGGACAAGTTTCACAGTCTTAGGAGACTTGCTTCACTGACAAAAACAGAAGAAATTAATATCTTCCCAAGAATAGTCCAAGTTAAAAAATAACAAGAAGTTGAAACTTAGATTATCACTGGACTAATAAAGTAAGGAAAAGATGAGACTGAAGGGGTTTTTTTCATATCTATCCTTTTGAATGTACACAAAATTATGCAAATAGAGCAAGGGCTGGCAGTGAAGAAGCTTGTTTTCCCTATATAGATGGAAAGATCTACTGGAAGATGCCCTCTTCCTTCTCTATAGCTACATTTACTAAACTTTGGCATTAATCATGCTTATTTTTTTTTTCCTTTTGGATGGCAGTAAAGAGAACATCCATTTTCTTGCTTTTTTAATAAATATATGTACCCTCAGGGTTCATCCAGTGGTGTTGATAGAGCTCCCCTAATCACTGAAAGGCTGTTCTCTATCAACTTTGAAGAGTAATTTCATCATCAGAAATTCCAAATGAGTGGAGAAAGGCAAATGTAACAGAAGGATCTTGAAAAAACACAGGCACAGCAGCTTCAGTTTAACCTCTGTCCCTAGGAAAATAGAGAAATAAACCCTTACAGAAGCCATCTCCAAACACAAAAGGACAAGAAGGAAATTAGGAACAGCTGGACTGGATTTTTCAATATCATAGATCTAATATCTGGATCTATAGTACCTGGTTTACCTGGTTTAGAGACAAATTGACTATAGTCTTATGAAAAAATATGGACAACAACGAATATTTTCTATATTGAAGTTACCAAGGATTTCAATACAGTAATAAGTTAGTTATTTCAAAGAGATGCACTGTTCGAAGTTAGAAAAGTAAGTGAGTTTATGAGCTTAGAGTGTAGCATAGCTGGGAATTTTTTGTGAGTGATATTGCTCAAGATTTCAAAACATGAACATCTTCTTCAATGACCTTTGTAGGAATATTATCTCATCAAGTTGATGTCAGATTTTGGGGAGGAACTGATGACACATAAATGGAACTAACCTGAAATAAATTGTAGGAATGGTCTAACAGGAACTGTGTGAAGTTTGTGACCGTGGTGAAGTTATGGATCTAGGATGGAGGAAGCCCATGCTCTGGTACAGGTTGGGGAAGTGATTATTTCCCCCTATTTGACATTAACGAGGTTACCTCTGAAATAATTGTGTCCAATTTTAGACTTCCCTGTGCAGACAAACTGGGGTGAGACCAGTAAAGGGGCTATAGGGTTGATTAGGAATGTGGGACACATGATGGCTGAGGAGAGGACAAGGGATCTGGTTTTGTTTGGCCCAGAAGCAAGCTAATTAGAGCCTTCCTCTGCACAAACCTGGTTTAAGATGGAGCCAGACTCTACTCAGAGCTACAAAGCTACAGGACCAGAGGCATCGACATGGTTTACTGCAGGGAATATTCTGGCTGGTTTTAAGGAAATCTGTGGACAATGAAAGGGGTTAAGCACTGGTCATCCAAAGAGGCTGAAGCACCTCAATCCATGGAGAACTTTAAAATTTGATGTGACACAGCCCTGAGCAGCCTGAGGTAACTGTCATATTAAACTTGCTTTTGAGACTGGTTAGCTGAATTCCAGAGGTCTCTTTCAACCTAAATTTTTCTGTGGTCCTATTGAATCAATGGTGATGCAAACTAATGTTCTAGCTATGAAGTGTGAGCAATGATTTTCTCCTGATGTTCAGGATCAAAGGCAGCTGATCAGTGTAGAGAGGATACATCCAGAGATGGGGCAAGGACACATCGAGAAATCTAATGTACATATGAGTCTGGGTAATCAATAATCCTAGCAGGCTAAAGTGGAGCGTCTGTGAGTCATGGGATATTGTCAGCTACAGTTCTCCCCAAAACAGCCAGAATCAGGCAAACTACCTTTTGCTTGTTAGTACTGTAACAAGTAATAACAAGCACTTTTGAACACCAATCTTTTACTGACATGCACTCTACTAATAACTACATAAGGCAGGGGGAATTACTTAATGTATCTGCTCTAAATTCTGACAAAATACTACCTTTCAATATACTAAGAAGTTTCTAGACGGATTTTTTGTTTAACTGCTTTAACAAATAAACACTTTTTTACAGTTTCCTTCTTTTCTAATGCAGATGCCTGACTGTTAGATTATGTACTACCTTGATGCACTTTTCCAACAGAAATGACTGTGAGCAAAGTGAGTACATTTTTGATTGTAGTTCTAAACTGTAAACTGGATCACACAGTATAACTTGTCTTTGATACTGTGAACTTCAACAAAGTAATTAAATAACTTATGTCTTCGTTTCATAATGATTAATAAAAAATGCTGTGTTTAAAAGGTTGAAAGTGAGAAAGAGAATATTTTAAGTTTCAGTGCTCAGGGAATAAACAAGTTATACAGTTCTGGTCATAATGAAGGAGGTCACCAAATCAAGACACTATATGACAAAGAAGTCATGACCTCTAAAGTCATTAAATCTTATTTCTTGCTATTTAAGATTGGAACAAGAAACCCAAGCTGAAATAAACTAATGGGCTTTGGAAGTTTCTCTGGAGGCTTAATGAACTCAAGGAGAGGAAAGGACATTTCAAAATTGTTATAGCTCAATATTAAAGTTTATATTTCATACACTTACTCTTTAACCAGAAAGCCTAATAAGGAGTCCCAACGTGCAGTAGAATTGTAACTATTATATAGATAACCTCAAATAATACATCATTTCAGTGATAAATGGGCACTTCATGGGAGCCTGCCATTCTAGAGAACCCCCTCATGGGGAAAAGAGATGCTCCAAAATACTTATCTGAATTGCAACTAATAGGATTGTGCTCACATCCCAAACCCTCAGCTGAGTAATCCCCAATGTCAAAGGACTCATTCAGCCTGTACTAGCCCCTGTACCAAAGGTCTAGATGGAGCTCAGACTGCTCCCCATGTCTAGGGTTAGGGTACAGGATGTGCAAAATAGTTGTTAACAATTGCTTTTTCATTCCTTGCAGCTTTGACCTTATGTCTTCCAAGCTCACATAAATGCAATCAATAACAATCATCAGAACAGACAATCCTACATCTGCCCTGAGCTTCCAGGGTACCACACAAGCATCAGACCTTGTAAAACAGCCTAGGTTAAATCCAGTACAGATTCAAGATTATTTATTTTCCCCTGAGCATTTAGTTTCTGAGTTTTCCAGAAGTCTCTTAGTGTAAAATGAGTAATGTCTAAGCCAAAGTTAAAATAGGGAAGGTTTATTGCAGCACTGAGCTTGAAGGATTTTGTTACAGTTGGATCTTTTGTTCTTCAAAATCTATTTAATGCATATCCAAAAAATTCTGTTTGATTTCAGAGGATTTTGGATAGCACAAAGATGGCTTATTGCAGTCACTGCAGCTGGTTTCTCATGATGGCACATATTCTTGTAGGCAGCACCTAGACGACACATTTCCTATGAGTTGTTTGGTTCTCTAAGTAGTAGAAGGACTTACAGAAGCAAGAGAAAATATATGTTTGCTGACATTTTTAGCAAGACTGAGGCTTTCCCCCTGCTTCTTTTCACCCTGATCATGATGGCAATGACAGTTCTTGCTTCTATTTATTGCAACAGCAATATCTGCAGATTTTGTCTTTCTTGATAACATTTGCTCTTGCCCCTGTTGTGGTAATAGTGTACTGGCTTTATTATTCTGTTTACCTGCTTCCACTCCAATTGAAGCACTGACCTCTTTTGTTCTTTCACCTTATCTGATGGTAGTGGTCCTGTATTTAACCTCCGTTGTTACATTTTCCTATGTCTTCATGAATCTTATCCCATTTTTTTCTCAAAGAAAATATATATTTGAAGAAAATTAGGAAAACGGAAAAGAGGTGGGAGATTTTTCCATTCTTCATCTTGTTTTTTTATATGAGCGTCCTGTATCTAGAGCAAAAACTATATTACTGTTACAAGTGAAAAATAAAAAAAACAGGTAAGAGCAAGCCCAGTACCATTTGCTTTTGTTTAGACTTGTAATTTCAGCTTTCTCTTCAGAATATCAGGAAGAAGCGTTAATACTTAGATGAAAATTGAGGATTTTAATCTTTTGCAAAAAGTTGTTTCTTACAGTCCATCCAAAATTTTGGAGAAAAATTTCAAGAAACTTTAGTTTTAGTTATGTATCTTTATTTTTTAAGAGTATAATCATTTCTTATTTTTAATTGCAAGACACAATAGAATTATGAAATTATGTAGCCATATATGACAACAAAATTGATAATCAATTGGGATAAAGCAAGCAAATTAAAATTCACCTGTTTCTGGGATTTTTTTATTTATGTCCAGAAAAATTCTACAGGATTAATTGAACAGGTATAAGGTATAAGAACAAGAGTTGCCCAAAAATATCTAATTTTAATTTGCCACCTTTTTTAAATATCTGTCATTATGATGGGAAATGTGAATTAACTGAGAAGAAAAATCTGCAGGGTTTCTGTCTCCTACAGATTTATTTAGCTTTTATAGTCATTTTGTATCACAAGGAAAAATAAAAAGAAAGAACATGCTAAAAAAAATTGCTTATAAAATAAAGGTCTGTGTCACGGATTTGTGTCAGAGTGCTCTATCCTTGTTGAAACAATTGTTTTAAAAAATGGTTTATATGAAAAAATTTACAAGGGAAAATTTTGCTTATAATGTGATTTCCCCAGAACTGAAGTTAGAATCTCAGAAGTGCCAAAACCACTAAACATGGGCAAGAAGAAGCATTGAGGGCTTCTCAACCTAAAAACTGGCCTGAAGTTTCAGTGAATACAATTTAAAAATGCCAGCATTTCAACTTGCAACATTAAAAAAAGAAAAAAATAGGAAAAATGCTTTGATCAGCAGCTTGCCTAAAGATTTTACAGCCACTAGGTGCATTAAACTTTAAATTATGAAAACAATATTTTTGTCTGTTGCTGAGTAAATCCTAAAAGAAAGCGCTTCATAATATAAAAACTAAAATTGAAAAAACTAGTACTAAAACAAGACCCAACCTTATTAAACACTACAGAATTCTCTGAACATTGTAGTTCAATTAAGTAACAAATGTGGCTAGATATGAGACAAGAGATATCTAAGCCAGAAAGAGATAACATCATTTTTTCATGATTTGAGTTTGTATAGCTGAATTCTGGATAATTTTGATTCCCTATTATCAAAATAACGTGTTTTACAGAAGAAAGTATTCACTATATACAGCATTTTAGTGTTTTAAAACATAGTTTAAAAACAAAGAAATCTACCAGTAAAGATTACAATTCCATTTATATTGTATAGTTTATATTCCTCCTAGAATCATATTTTGCAGTAGAACCATATTACCCTGGGTTAAAAACCTAAATATCAACTATCTTCCTAGTACGTGAATCTCAGAAGGCATTGTTAAAAACCTACCAAGGCATTCCCTCTGAGTTATTTTCACCACCATAACTGGAATAGGTCAGAGGCAAAAAGCCTCTGGCTTATCTGAAAAATGGCAAGTTTGTTTTTTCATCAGGTCTGAGAGAAAAATATTATTGTAAGGTGAGAAGTGTAGTAAACCCCTAAAAATAGATGAAAGTGATTGAACAACACTTGAAAATGTTTTTCTAACTTTCAATTCACATAAGTCTGATTATTATTTTGCCTTTTTTTATTTTCAGTTTTGATGTAATTTTGTAATTTTGATGTAAACTTGACTCATTTTGCAAGAGTGGTACAGCAGTGCTACCTCCCACCTTACAGAAAGAAATTGCTCTCATTCCTGCACATATAGGCTGAGAAACTAATCATTAGTCTGTTCATTAAGCAATTCTATGAAAATAATTGTAAAAAGATACCTAAAGACATGAAATAATGTTTCCTTTTAGATAAATTGGATACATGTCTGCATAAAGCCAAGAGCAAAAGATTGCCTAGCTGTGGAAAGACCAGATCAAAGGGGCTAGATTAATTGCTGAAACAAATATTTCACACAATTTTAATACATATTTGCAATGTGGCAGTAGTAATCTAGTGATGAAGGCTAGAAATGTGAGAGCAACTGACCTTGGCTCTCATCGTTCGTGACCTAATCAGATGCATTCCTGCCCTTGCCTGTATCCTTGAATCCCGACTGAATGGTTCAGCTAGTTCTGTGCTTACACAGCTATTTCCAGCTGGTTACTCAATGATATACGAGCCTGGAGGAGGCACAGGAGGAAGAGTGGCTATACATTTCAAATCTGACCTCGTATATAGTAAAAGTCTCTTCCAGGTGGAAAAAAAAATCATTCAAATGTATCTACTTAATACAAGAATCCCAATTAAATTATAAAAACCATGATGGTGTGCAGACCTACAAGTATACACCGAGCACTTGGTCAAGCACCTTCCCTCAGAGCTGACTGGGATGCAAAGGGACTTGCACAAAATTGTGAACATTTAGGGACTTTTGAACCCAGTCAGACTATACCTGTGATATTTATAATGACTGTGAAATTCCACCAAATCTTCTCTAGAAAGCAAGGACACCTGAGAGTGTCTTTGACCTAACCTAAGAGACCTTAATCTAGCAATATCATGAGACCTCATCCTGTTGGTACTGCTGTTCAAACCCTGTGAAAGATGACTACCACACCCACAACATTATCACCTCTGTTGTTAAAGGATGAGGATGATTTTGAATATCAACTTTTATAAGGTTTTTTGGTGTAAAAAGACAGAGAAGATTCCTAGTAAATCACTCCTTTCTCTGTAATAGATAAGAATTACAGGTTATTGAGAAGGGACTACTCCACAACTAAACTCTCTTATTAGTAAATTATAAACAAAAAGTGTCTACTCTATGTGTAAACCTCAAAATGTTTTGTAGAAATATCTTCTCCATTCACAACATATTAAGATTTTGGAGTTTACGCTGGTACAGATTTACCAACAGCTGGTAATCATTGCAAATCATGTTCAGTATATAACTTAAGAGTTCACTATTCAAAAAACAATGTAGTCTAGACAGTGAAACAAATAAGGACAGCACAAGTGACCTTAACCTTCTGGCCATATCCTGCATAACCTTGCAAAACTCCTTTGTGAAGTACTCTTAGAAGAGTTTGTGGAGGTGCATGGCTTGATTGTTAATGGCTTCTGCTCTGACACCTGAAAAAACTTTGTTTTGTGTACATAATTAGCCTTCTTACTGTTGCATGGCAGTAGTTTGAAATGGGCTGCCTGTTCCAACATCTGGAAATTGAGAACATATATCTGATAGTTCATAAATTAAAAACAACAAAAGCTTGGAATGGAACACCCACAGTTTTTCAAGCAACCACACAGATCAAGACAAAGATGAATCATCTCAACCAGTTTTGCATGACCTCTGATATGCCCCATTACATTTAGCAAGGATGCATGTGAACTGAAATGTACTGAAAAAACAGCTAGTCAAGAATGACTGTACTAAACCAACTCCAGCTAATTAAAAATGAAGTCCCTTCAGTATTGTGCTTTAGAGTAAAAGAAGCTATGAAAAGATTCTTTTTTTTGGGAGACATATGCAAGGATTTGACAAACTTTACACGTGGGCACTGCTTATTTTCTGATCATTTGTAGAGGAAAACAATCTTGGAATTTTAATATACCCTTTAAAGGGTCAAAACATTATGTTCAAACCCTTGAAAAATTAATGAAAAAGCAGGCTACAAATTTTTACCGTTTTTCTTTGATAATAAACTACAACTAGTTTACAGGACAGTGAAAATATTCAGAGTTTGCTGCCAAAAAGCAAACCTATACCCAGTTCCCAATGCTTCTTCCCTTGCAAATCTGACTTCCTAAATCTCACTCCAACTGACCCTGTTATTCTCCTCTAAATAATCAAAATTAATGTGTTGCTACTTTTGCTGACAACTAAGATGATTTTATGAATTCACTAAGTTCAAAAGAGCAGCTCTGGAAAACTGCTTTTAACTGAGATAATCTACTTTTATCCTGCATGACTATCCTGTCTCTTTAAGAACACAGAACTTTCTAAATGTGAAGGTTATACATTCATTTGCTGTCTCTTTGAGACAATGTCCTGATTTGGCTTTACAGGTGCACAGCAGGAAGAATGCCTGACTGCCATTTTCTAGCTCTGCATCACACGGACTGCCCATCAAGAAAGACATGGAAGTAAAGGATGCCAAAGAGGGAAAACCCAACACACAAAGTTTTGTATCAAGCTCCTTTCCAGCACCTCAGTAGGATCTGAGGTGGATGCACAGGTTCCATCATCTCCTCTGACCATTCAGCCCAGTATCAGTTTTGCATACAGACGTGCATCCTGGATCAGAGGAAGGAGTTTGACAGTTGACGTGACCATAGAACAAGGTCAAATCAGGCTACTTCTCAGTTTCAGAGCTTCTCTAAAACTTTCCAGACAATGGTTAGAAGAGTAATGTTAGAATAACTGTTCAATGTATCTTCCTCAATTTTTGTGTGATATGAATCACCTGAAGTAGTCAGATGTGTTAACAGACCTGAGTACTGAGCATTTAGTTAAATGGAGGTCACCTCTTTAAACCTCTGTGCACAAAATATGCTTTGTCAGACATGCCAATAATCCAAATCCCTTAACTGCAGTAAGCTTAGGTTTATTTCAAATACAAGAATGAAAAAACAAAAATTGATTTTTCTAGACATTAGCATTAAAGAGTAGCCAAAGAATGAAATTCATTTGAAGTTTATGTGAATAACAATTACAGCACCGGCATCGAGTTTAATCTATTTTTAAGCCCATTTACATGGAAAATGAATTTATAACAAGAAGTTAAGTCCCAAAGGATATAAAAAATTATTGCTTTCCCTACAGTTTTGGATGTTTTCCCACCCTTCATTACCTTCTGTATATAACACTCATAACACAAAGCCTCTAATAAGTTACAGAAAGTGTAATTCTATGATAGAATATATTAAGTGGTGTGCCTTACAAGGATATCAAAGGAAAGCATTTTTGTTTAAAAATTGTCTTCCTGTTTTAGAAAAAAAAAAAATAGTCCTAATAATTACTGGAAATGTCGTCTCAAAGCGCAAACTCCTTTTAGCCATCCAAATAGATGCTGAGATCAAAAGGTGAGTTGCATGCATTAAGGGCAGATGTTGAGTCAGCAGCTCTTGTTTAGTTTAACAAAGATGTATTCATGAGCATGAGATGAAAAGACCATTTTGCACATGATTACAATCAGTGGTGAAGAGTTCTACTCATAAATAAGGACTTCCCTCAGGCTGCATGGTAAACAGCTGGACCTGTACAAAAACAATTATTAAAATCTTTCTGACACGCTGGAAAGCTACCCAGAATAAAATTTTCTGCAGACACTACCTTTCACCCCTTGTTTTCTGTTTAATTAGCCCTATTGAGATGTAGAGCTCATTAACATAGTCAGGGAGCAATGTTAGTATGCTGTTTTGTGATAGGAGGGCATATCATTGAGGAAATAAAAAGTTTCCCATTCCTCTCTAAAACTGAATTCAATGAATTATTCTTGTTACACCATGAATTATAAGTAGGAAAAAGAAAGTAGTGTGTTCAGAAGAAGAGTTAATCCTTTTGGCAGAAGCAGTGACAGAAACATTGCCCTTTCCCTAAATCCAAAAGGAGGTTTAAAGGGGAAACAGGAGACTGTACAGTTAATTTCATTGAAAGAGCATATTTATGGGGTTTTTTTTACTTCTATTTGTGCATGAAAATGCTGATTTACAGACACTTATTAAACCAGGAGATGTTTATTTATCTATATACGGCAGCTGTAAGGAGCAGAGCAGGTCAAAGCCCCATTCTGCTAAGCACTATTTAAACTGATAGCAAATGACATTCCCCTCCCTGAAGTCATTAGAGTCTAAAGTAAATGTTCATAGAATAACCTTCTAAATACAATTTATGTGCAGCATAAAGCATTCTATTTTAAGAGAGACATATGGGAAGGAGAAGATTGCTAATAAGGTTACATCTACACACAAGGTTACAAGAAGAGATGTCTTTTCCCTGCTCATGCTCTCACGTGGATGTTAGCCAGCTCTGGCCTGGAGTGACCAGGCGCTGTCAGCATAATATTGTGGTGGTAAAATACTCAGTCCCTTAGCAGGACTTGTTGGCCCTGAAGCTACTGGGTTTGTACTATGCTAGGACTGGAGCGAGGCCATGCAGTGCATCAAAGAGAACTGAAACGGGAGCTATTCATGTGAGGGTAGATGACAGTAAAAGGATTACCTCAACACTGCTTGAATAGAAACCTTGAACCTGTTGCTAACCTTGCAGCTACATGCCCCAAAATGGTATAACCTTGTCTTCTTGGTTCTCTTTAGCAGAAATGCAATACTCCTCTGGATGTCAAAAAGGATGTTCAAAAGATGTCAAAAGAAGTCTTTCCTCCTTTGACTTAATTGAGTGATTTTAGAGTAGGGCCTGTCTTCACCTTTACTACCTTTTATTAAGAGTAGATGCACACAAAGTGTTGTAAGTGTGATAAATGTCAGGATAACCAGGCTTGGGACTGTGCAGCAATATTTTCTTTTCTCGGAGATGTGAGAATGGATCTGTTGGTCATTAAGGACAAGTTGTAGCACCTTAGCTCTCCATTACTGTTCACCCTCCACCAATTCCGATTACAGATGAAAGGAAAAAAAAAAGCCACAAAAGCATCGGAAATGTTCAGCAGGAAGGAATTGTACTCACACCAAGAGAAAGTAGCCTGTGAAGATCAGTTACTCAAGACCCTTAATACAAAAAAATTTGTTCCTGTGGGGTCAGTAGTGCAGTACTATCAAACGATTATTATTGAGATACGTAGTGAACTGAAATCTGAGCTATACTGAACTATCTTTGCTTGGTTAAAAACCTGTTTGCACAGTCTAAGATCAAAGCTAATTCTAGCTTTGCAGTTTGCTGAATCTGCATCCTTCTTATATTAGCAAAAAAAAAAAAGGAGGAGTGAAGGGCAGTGACAAAAGAGAAAGCAATCATTCTGATGGAAAAAAACCCAGTACATTCAGATCAGACTCCTCTCTCCTGAAAAGACTCTAGTGCATCAGGGAGTGGAACAGGACACTGCTGACTCCTCTAGAGCCTCTACTGTAGCATTAAACTCCTTCATCTAGATCATGGATCCAAATATTACCCAGCCCTGGAGGGATGGTTGAGCCTTGAGGAGCCCGGCTGGTGGCCACTTGCCAGGCTGTTGGCCAAACTCCTCAGCCCCATGATGCAGAGTCTCTTCACAGCTAGGCAACTCCTACAGAAGGATGCTGTGAGGCACAGTAAAAAAAACATCACTAAATGCCAAAAACCTACGTCCTCTGCATCTCCCAATTTACTGGGCTGGGTTACCTTATCCTGGAGGAGATTGGATTGGTTAAACAAGACTTTCTCTTTGTGAGCACATGTTGACTGTTGGTTTTGTTGTCCTTTAAATGACTTTTCATGACCCAGTCTCTACCCTTCTCCTCCATAATTTTTCCAGGTGTTGAGGTTAGACTCACAGGTCTGTATGTTTCTGGGTCTTCGCTCATGCCCGTCTTGGAAACTGGAGTAACATGGGCCAATTTTCGGACAGCAGGGAATACCCCAGACTCCTCAACCTTTGGTAGATGATGGAGAGAATTCCATTAGATCCTCTAGCTCCTTCAGTTCTCTGGGATGCAACTGATCAGGCCCATGGACTCGTGAACATTCCCCTGATATAGCTGGTCTCTGACAAGTTCATTGTCAAAACAAATGGGAAGTCCCTAATCCCACACTCGTGGTCCTTTGGCTCAGAGGGTTGGGCAGTCTATGGTCTATCAGGATTACTAGAAACTGAGGAAAAAAGCACTGTGTCTGTTTCTGTCTAGACTTAAGTACATATGGGGCAGCCTTGACTGAAAAGAAGAGAAGAAGCATGAAAAGAAAGAAAAAACAGATGGATTGCCTGCCTCTTTCCCAAGTTCCTTCTCTACTGCATCCATCATCCTTGTCTGAAATTCTTCCTTTGGAAAATGGTAAACCTCATCATTGCTTTGTGGAGTGTATCTCTCTTTTTTCTATCATTTATTGTCTTCCTCTCTTCTTAACCATCCTCTTACTCTTGTGATGACTTTGAGGTGGAGAAGCCTTCAGATGCTGACTGTCAGCATAAACATTGAGTCAAAGTTGCCTTAGAGATATTTTACATCTGCCCTACAACGACAGACTGTTCCTTGCAACCTGAGCATCCCTGTTCCCTTGAGCTGCAAGTAAAGAGGGGTCTGGTAAGGATACTATGCGTTATATATCAAAAGCAAAGCATTTAATCCCGATTCAGGAGCAGACAGGAAGATGGTTATACTTCAATTAGGTCAGCAGTATGAAGTTGAGCACTTAAGCATAAATAAAGTATCTACATTGCCTTTCCTTGTCAGTACTAACCACTCTCCTGGGAAGTCTACTAAATTCCATCTGAAATCATGGGGAAATATCACCAGTGACTTTGGTGAAATTTGTGTCAGGCAACCTAATTTGGATATATTTTTTTACATACTAAAACATACTGTTGTTTTTCAGACATTACCTTGCCCCCTACACGTCCCAATCCTAGGAGAATTACTGAAACAGAAAATCTGGGTTCACTAGGTATGTAAAAAAGAGACAAGGCCTGGTGTGTTTTCACTGTTGTGTGGACCCACCACTGAGATCACTATTCCAGAGGGTTCACAGGTGGAAAGTTGCCTACGTGTTTCGCTGAGGCAGATGTGCCTCCATATAAATTCTATATTACCTCTGATTTTCTTCTTCTGGGAATTAGCTAAGACAGGCTGTAGGTTTCTGTAGTATTTCAAAAATTTGGAGTCAGACCCAGGCAATCATTTACGTGCATGTCATCACTTAATTTGGTCAAGTAATCATACTTTTTCTCATACATAAAATTATCAGGGATTTAGGGCAGCAATTTCAGTTAGTCAAATGAGGCCTTGCTGTCACAGAGTATATTCATGATTAACAAGAACATACCCTCTTTCAAAATTACATTGTGACTTAAACTTTCATATGGTTAGAAGAGTAAAGAGTTCAAAGAAGCTACAAAACCTTTTAGGCATTGCTAGCTTTTTAGTAATCCAGTCACTCTTTTTAGTCATAACAGATTCAATTTAACTTTGCGTCTTTCTGCCTGCCAGAAAACTACTTTTAGTCATCATGAATACTAAACCAGATTAAAGCTATAACATAAAGAACAGCAATGCATAATTACTTAAAATACCCATATTTAGTTGGAGTAATTCCCAGTGACAATATAAAATCAAATACTTCAATTAAACTGTTATGCAACATTTTCAATTCCAGCACGTTACAGTGAAAAAACAACAAAGCAGCAACACTTACTGAACAAGGTAAATAATTACCTAGATGCTTCAAATCCATGTTGAAAAAAACCAACAAAACAAAAATAAACAAACTAACACAGGAAAAAAATGTTAATGTTGATGTCTCATAGTAACTACATATCCAGGCAAAGAAAAGGCAAATCAGCACCACATAAGCAAAATACAGAAAATAATGCAAGATTAATTTGGCTCCATTTCTTCAAAATAGTACAATACCTGGATATTCAAGATGACACATCTGACTTAGTATAATTTTCTTCTTCTGAATGTAACCCTCAGGAAAATACCCACTTTGTTTCACATGAGCACTTTCAAATAAATGAACCCTGAAATACCTTTACCAGAACCTCTGTATTTTGGGATGATTTCATGCTCCACATAATAAAACATTTTACCTCTTTTCCATGGCAGAGTGCAGAAGCATGCATTTGTGGCTTCAAGAAAGCAGTCTTTAGTACCCTACAGACAACATTTAGGTCCCCTGTGCAGCAACATTCTTTTGCTGACTTGCTAATCTGCCCTGTTATCCAGCTTTTGATGCTTTAAGCTGTTTTGTATGATGTGCATGGAAACAGGCTTTTTTAAGGCCAGATACATTAGTTAGACAGACTTACTCCTTGCTGGTGGTACAGGTGTCACATTTTTTTTTTTAATACAGTATTTTTAATTATTTAAGGCTGTTATGACAGAAGACTTGTCCTCGACATCAAGCATAGAAAGACAGACTTGATTTTATTATGCCCATGTAAATAGATCCTGAAATCATAGAATACACATACACATTTATCTTGTGCAAAGCAGATTCTGTCCTATTTCCTCCTGTGCATCCAGGTCCTGAGTTAGCCTAAATTTGAACTAATTTTTATCTGAGCACAGATGATACAAAAAAAGCGAGGGGACTTGACATTGAGTTTATGTCGTGTTCTCAGTAACTGAAGTTAAGCACACTAACAAATGTTTTACTCAAGCTAACACTGCAGCTTTGATTAAATGTCTTTTCTTTGAATGATTCAGAGTTGAGTACAAAACTAAAAAAAAAAATCACTTTTAAAGAGACTTTGTGGCATCTTGGTTTTCCTTTTTTGAATAGCTAAATAGCATTAAATAAATAGTGCTCTTCATGTTTTGCAAGATTTATGCCTCTGTACCTTGATTGTCCATTTGCAAGGCACGTAAGTAGGTATCATCATCTAAAATATAGAACAATTCTGTGAAGGTTTAAGAATAAACACACCATACAGCACAGAACAAAGCTAGGCAGCTAATGCTTTTGTCTATGTAATCTACTCTTTTGAGACATAAAATATTTCTAGCAACACTCAGTTGTTGATACAGCTGAGAAACAGTGCAGAAAGAGATAGAGCCAAAAGAGAAGACCGTAGAGAAACAGATGAGTTCACACCACAGTGCTGCTGTCATTCCAACAGATTTTCTCTCCTGTTCTCTATCAAACAATTGCAGGTACTTACCCATTTTTGAATTCTGAGAAAGAAAAAGTGAGTATATGTTTGCAAGTCAAATGCAAAAGGTGAATATTTTAGGGGTCATGTCTGTGATGAAAAAGCTTTATTAACTCTTCAGCAATATATACCTGCAGTGACAAAGTCATCTCCAGAAAGATAACTTGTAATTTACTTAAAATCATGCCAAATTTCACGCTCTGAAAATAAAATGTTTTCTGTTTCTCACTAGTTTACTTTTCTCTAGCTTGTTCTTTTTCTTTTTATACAGAAATCACATTATGATCAATAGGCAATGGCATTTCCACTTTCACATTATAGAGAATATGTTTTAAACATACACAGAAAATGTTCACAGCCTATCAGGCACTGTAAATGTATCAAAATAGTGAATATGGGCTGAATTCTTGCATCTATTGTAAGGATTTTTGGAAGTGCAATACCAAGGTACTGGGTTGCCAAAATCTTCAAAGGTTTGCTACCCACTGGTCTTAGAAACTGAGCAGTTCCAGGCTATGCCGCTCTCAGCATCCACTGTACATATCTGGAAATAAGGATCAATGGCTGTCATTTGCAGGCTACTCCAACCTTTTAAATAGGCCCTTGAAGGAGAAGCTATTCAAGAAATACGTTTTTCTGACATAATGCAGCAAGCATCCTTATTAATCTTGGTATTTTTGCTCTGCTGTGTCCTCATGTCCCACATGAACTCCAGCAGACTTGAAAAACAGGAACCATTTCCCAATTTTAAACATCTTGAAATAGACTTCATTACTTCAGCTGTGGTCTCAAAGTGATATAGAACTCCAGTTACAAAGAGCTTTGGTCAAAGATAACAAACATGATTTTTAAAGCTATCTGACCTTAAGTCTACGAGAGAAGGAAATGTTCTTAAAAGGAATTTTTTAAACTCACTTTCCCCTTCAGTTGTGATATTTCAGCAGCAGGAAAAGGTGAAATAGTATATATGCAATTCTCTTCACCCAAGTGTTTCAACATTCATGAAACTATACCATTAATCTATTAATCTTAAATTTTAGGTAGATTAAGCAATTTTCCAGTGAGAATGTGGTGACCTGGTGCTATTTTCAGTTCCATCTCTTTGAGTAAATTGCATTCTGTGCACATAGGGGCATCTGAAATTAATGTTCCAGGTTTCACAACATTGCACCTCCATTCTTTGAATTCAGGGTTCATCCATCCCCTGACCTTTTCATTGACTGCTGCCTATGCATACAGTACCAGCATGGCACATCCCTGCTGGAGTCTGTACAGAAACAGGACTTTGCTCTCTGACAATGCAGCATTGTCTCGGTGGCAAAAAGGAAAGTGAAGTGAACCCTGCTGAGAAATGGTCTATCTATAGCACCTGTATCCAGTGGGATCCATAAGACATCTGCGTGAATCTAATCCTAGTCCAGAGTTTTATCTTTGCTGTTAAAGTCAAACAGATTTTTCACATCTTTGTGTGCTAGCCAGGTAACAAAATTCTGTTTTAACTGGAGCAATTAGTCCACGAAAAGTGAAGCCAAATAAAATACTACCAGTTCCTTTGCTTTTTTGTTGGGTTTAAATCTGTGGACTGGTAAATTTATTTATTTTTCTTATTATCACTGAAAAAATGCCAGCTAAAAGTAAGAAAGTTAACATTGCAAAGCTCCCGAACTACTAAAAAGCTGAGATTTCTTAAGTGCCATTGAGGGCACACTCGCAAATAACAGGATTGCATAAGTGAAACAAATACAAAAAAAATAACCGCACATTTTTCCATTCCAAAAGGATCTCCAGATTGACAAAAATGAACATTTGTGTGAAAGTTATGTATCACCTGGAAGTAAAAGACCATTATTGAGTTTCATACTGTACTTGGAAGATTGTGTTTTCTGACACCAAAGATCCTTGTGTTGGTTTAGGTCTGGTTTTCTTCCATTTTGTCTTCCTGAGAATTGGCCTAGATATATTTCTCTGACTTTTCCCTTATTTAAAGAGTTGTTCCTGGAAGAATGTTTCATTGTGTTATCACATACTTTTCCGACTTCTTGTTATGAAATGTTTGAAAAGTTTGGATACCAACAACTCTCTTTTTTAAAAGCTAGTACTGCTGATAGTCTCAGCAATCTTTTTATTTTTTTGTTACTGGGCACGCTGTCACTGGCCAGGGCAGTTATCTGACCTTTATCAGAAAGGAAGGTAACTAGGAGGACACTAAGACATTTGAAAAAAACAAGAACAACTCTTTTTCAGTTTAAGAGGAGGCTACATGTACGTCTATGTACATTGACAGGCAGAGAAACTCACTTGAAATCTCTCAGAATGATATCTGCCATCTACACAAAATAATTTTAATGGAGCTTAACAAAAGAACAAGAAAACTGGTTTGATATTGTCATTTTTCACCTCCTCCCACACAAAGCTAGGAGGATTTGAAGCCTGTGTCAGCACTGCATGGCTAATTTCACCTTCTGATGATGCAGTGGAGTGACAATCCAAGCATATTTCCTGAGTTTTTACAGAGTGACTGTCAGGGCACAACACCAGTTCTAATTAAAGTTCTCACAGCATTATAATAAGAATTTCTCCAACTAGAAATGTTACTGGGGAGTCCCTGCTGATGACTTATTTTTGGTAGCAGAGGCAGTTCTCCTGATCTTCCAGTGTAAGCCCTGATAAGCACTGACCTGTGAGTTGCTGATTGGTTTGGTTGAGCGCAATCATAAATCAGATGTGAAAACAGGCGCTAGTTCAGTGAGATTTAAATGAGGTTCACTAAAGCGAATGATAATGACAAATAGATGGAAGACAAAGATAATAATTTTTTCCCAACAATGTTACAAAAGGACTTAAAAACCATTACATTGATAGCTCCTAAAGTGGTTTGCAGAAAGCCTTCATCTGTGTTACATCTGTGCATTGCAACGCAAATTGCTTATAAAGCTAATACTTCGCATTTTGCTAAGTTGCTAATTGACGAATCAATTCATCCTTTAAGAATATAAATTATATTTTGATGTTATATGCCTCATTAGATAACAGGTGTTTGGAGGACAGCTGCTTTACAGAAACACTCTCCTAACTCTTACATAAGAAATCTTGCAATCTTGATGTACTCAGTTGCTAACATTGTATAAAGTTCTTCATCTGCTAGTCTGACAAATTGTTCATCAGCACATAATAATGATTTTAGTCTAAGCGTAAGATGAGCCACCTTGTTGACCACTTTGACTCAGTATGTCTAATCATATTATTTCTTTGGTTTCAGGTTACATGATTTGGCACTAATTGTTCTGAAATTGCTTCATTTTAATTGCTAGTATTTCTGTTTCAGTGTTAAATCAAACTGTATTTCCATTAGTACAAACAGCAGCTAAATGGAAGACAATGGGACGTCGCCTCAGTTAGCTGAGAAAAATTAATCCAGAGAAAATTATATAATTATAATTAAATAAACTCTATGAGGTACTTTAATTTCATATATTATTACACTATGCAAGTTGTACCTGTGGGTCAGCTAAGCTTTTATTGTCAGTCTTAAATAAAATACATTAACGACAAAAATAGGATAAGATTCTACATGCATGTCTTTTCTTACAAACCAATTCCTGCATGACAGGCTGAACAAAACATATGATCAAACCCCATAATTTTAATAACAAAAGAACATTCTGACAGGTCTGAATTTGGTGTTGTAGCCCAACTAAATTAAGATTTCTCCCTGCAGGTATTGGGGAAGTGAAACCATGTTTCCCACCTATCTTGTAGTGAGGAATAACTTACATAACAAAGAAAGGGAGGTAAGATCCCAAAAAGAGACAAGTTTTGGTCTCGATCTCTTCAGAAGAAATTTTGAGTATCTGGTCGTGTTCAATAATTTGCATTGTGTGGACTCCCTGTAGGATCTCTATTTTAGCTATATGAGATTAGTTCAATATCACATATTTTTTATTGCATATTATGTTTAATGTATTTATATGTATTTACAATAAGTACTGCAACTTGACAAAAATTTTAGTTATTTTCCCATCAGATTGTACCATTCTATCAGAAGTAAAGCTTTCTACAGCCTGCTATTATTCAGATTAAGTATATTACAGAAGGAAAAAAAAGAAAAGAAAACCAAAAAAACAAGCAAACAAAAAAAAACAAACAAAAAGAAATCAGTGAAATTAACTTTTTTCAACCTTAATGAAATGAAATTATTTGGCTGTTTTTCCACTTTCTGCAACCATCTCAATGTTTTTACATTAACTTATTTCAAATAAGTTGGCACTGACGATTTATAACATCAAAATGGATTTATTGTAAAGTACATTTAAATGAAAATTAACCAAAGTTTGGGGTGGTTCTCATGTCATGCATGAAAGCCACATTTGTGTTTTAAAATAATCTGAAATACGAAATGAGAGCCTTAGCTGAGGTTTACAGAGTACAAAACACGAAGCCAATTATAAGATCTTAGTATTGCAAAGATGACTGAAATTAATTAAATTTCACAGGGCAAGAAATCAAAAGTATACTAGAAGGAGTGGATACATGGCTTTTCATTTAGAAGGCAGAGTGATATCCTTGCTGCGCACCCAGTTCTCGTTTTCTTTTAAGAACAGTCTCCAGTTGTTCTGTTGTAATTCATATGTATTCAGTTGGGACTGGTTTTTCTCAGCATACAAGAAATGAAGTCTTATTTCCTTTCTGAGATAGTCTTCCATATTCCAGTCACACTTCAGACACACACACCTGAGACAGTGCAGATAGGTCTCCTGGAAACACCACAGAGAAAAGCATCTATTTTTCACTTCCCAGAAGTTCAGGACTTTTCTTGCAATTACGTTCCTCTTCCTCCGTATGGTGGAGAGATACGTGTGGGGCGTTCAGTGTATCTTAATGCAGAATTTGTTGTTGGGTTTTGGATGTAGTCTGCTGTCTGTGTGATGAGGAGGAAAAGAAATTAGAGTCTGGCATGTAAAAAAATTCAGTGTTGTTCTACTGGTATAAATCAAGACAAATTAACTGCAATGCCAGAGAAATACTAGAAAGAGGAGATTTCTCCATTTTAGTGGTAAGAGAGAATGAATTGTAAATATTTGTCTCATTTAACTTCTATTAATTCAAAATGGAATACATGCAGATCTGAAAACAGAATAACACAGATTCATTTGTTAATTATTTGTCTCTCAAAAGCTCAAAACCACCCTTACCATGGTCAAGTCTCTGTTTCCTTCAATTAAAAATTAATGATCTCTCATTTTAGAGGCCAAGGGGATAAATCAAAGGTATCAATTCAACACTATGCATAAACAGATTCCTAACCTCTATTTGGAAAGTGGCTCCCTGTGTAGAGGGGAACCAAGGAAATGTCAAACTTGAATGTGTACATGTAGATGCCTTTCAGAAAAGGTGCAAGTGGAAGCTGCCTTACTAAAAAATAATGGAAGGATGAATATTCGAAAGTCATATTTAATTAAAATTAATGTAAATATATGCTTTTACACACAGGATATCTGAAAGATGGGACTTCAAAGTTCAAATGATTTCTGTTTTAATTGAGGGAGCAGAAAATGACAGCACATTAAGGCATAAGGAATAAGGCATAAGAAAAGTTTTACATGCTTTTGTTATCCAAAGAACACACACACCAACCCAAACCATGTTAACCTCATGCAACAGTTTCCAATAAGGCAGTCTATCAAATTACTACAATAAAAAAGCTGGAAGAATAGCTGGAAATGTAATGCATATATGTCAATACTACAGTGCTTAATGATGTTACAGAATTTCTCTTTCTTTAAAATACTGATTTAAAAGTATGAATTCATTAATAAAAAAATGGAAAATAATAAAAAAAATCAATATTTTCTTAATTATAGCAAATGTCATTGCAGAGCTGAGTGAAATAATTATGTGTATTCTTAGGTTCCACTGAGGCGGAGTATTTTGATGAGAGTGCTTTATTTGTCATTCCAAATTAAGGACTCAAACACTTTATAAACATCTAATCANATTAGATAAAGGAAATTTAAAAAGTTCAGTCACAGTAATTTCCACACATCTCTGGTTTCATATACAAGTTTTCCTAATATTGTTGTTTGGTCTGTGGTCCCATGGAAGTATTTGATGACTGATGTTAGATTTTGCTTTTCTGAACTAGTGAAATAAATCCAGGAGAAGGACCCAACAGTACTGAAGGGAGGCACTGAATTTTTCAAATTTAATTTCAGATATCTAAAATGGTCCCCTCTTTTCAGTCATATGATGCAATTGTTATTTAATTCAGCTGTAGTTTCATGACACAGCAGCTGTCCTACATCAGTCCAGAAGTTCATATTATTGTACCCTGCCTCCAGCTGCATCTGTGAACAAATGAGAAGGGGCAAGAAATCAAAATTATTCTAGGAGGAACGGATACATGGGGTTACTCTTAACACAACTTGCTTCATACTTAATTATATTTTGCGCAGAGGCTGCCTGAGTTATTAGTACATATATTTGGTAACCATATGTTTTTCCCAAGTCTTTAAATAAATTGCCCTTCCAAGAACTTGTCCAGCCTGACATTTCATTCCTTCATGTGAACCTTACAATAAAACAAACTTAACAGAGAGCACAGCTTGTTGTCTGATTAGGAGACACCTTTGGTTGTTTTGAACTAGGCTCCTACCAGCATGTTCTGGAGGTGGTGAGAAAATCAATTTGCTTCCTACATGACATGATGATTTGTGGACCCGCCTTCCAAAATTCTTCTAATCCCAGCTGGAAAGTACTAGTTTACTCAGCTAGACCCAGTACAGAAGTTGCCCGGTACCTTTGATCATCCTTGTTGTCCCTTTCTGAAGTCTCTCCCTTTCTGCTAGATTTTCTACTGTTTTTTTTTAAGATGAGGAGATCAGAACTGTGCAAAAGATTGAAGAGAGAGCTGGCAAAATCAAGTCCTCTTGTTCCACTTCATTCTTTCTAACAATTTTCAACTTTATATTTGTTTTGATCTGAAAATGATTTGGATCATGAATTTGACTTTTAATGTAATTATATGGCAAATACACATTTTGAAAATCATCCCCCCCGCTACAGTAAAATCTTAGATTTGCTTTGAACATTCCATTATTCTATATTAAACAGCATGTTGTAAGAGTGTCACAATATCTGTGCACCTCTATATCAGTGTATATATCCTTACTCATCCCTCTCAGATGGAGAACAAAAGCATATAGAAAGTAGGTGAGTCACACACAGCACTTGCAATGACGTGCTTGATGAATTTTGGATCTCTATTCTGATGTTAAGCAACTTGGATTAGGCATTTTCTTTCTTAGCCCATATAGAACCTCATCAGGCTCAACAAGGTTTAGCAGTGAAATGGTTATACTGTTTCTAGGTTTTCATAGAATCATAGAATACCAAGTTGGAAGGTGACCTCAAGGATTATGTGGTCCAGCCTTCCTTGACAGAAGCCCAGTTTAAACAGGATGGTCCAGCACCTGGTTCAGCCAAATCTTAAAAGTGTCCAACATTAGGAAATCCACCACTTTCCTGTGAGTATTCCAGTGAGTGATTGTTCTCATTGGAAAAAATTTTCCTCTTGTGTCTAAATGAGATGTCCCCAGGAGTGATTTGTACCCGTTACCCCTCATCTTCTCCATGTGACTCCTTGTAAAAATGGAGTCTCCATCATCTTTGTAGCCAGCCTTTTAAATACTGGAACACGGTGATTAGTTCTTCCTTAAGCCTTCTTTCTCAAGGCAGAAAACCTCAGTTCTCCAAGCCTTTTCCCATATAGCAGGTTTCCTGGTCCTTTGGTCATCTTCGTAGCCTTTCTACAGACCATTGGCAGCCTGTCCAAATTTTTTCTGTATGGCAGGGGCCAAAACTGAACACAGTGTTCCAGGTGTAGCCTGACAAGTGCTGAGCGTAGTGAGATAAAAACTCCTCTATCTCTGCTGGTGGTGTCCTTGTTGATGTAGCCTGGCATCCCCCTGGCTTTCTCTGCCATAGCAGGACTGTTCACTGAGCTGTTGTCCAAGAACATCCGGGTCCCTTTCCGCAGAGGTGCTCCTCAGACAAGTAGATGCCAGTCTGTGCTTATGTTTTCCCAGGTGCAATACTTTGCACTTGTCCTCGTTACTCTTCCAGCCTATCCAGGTGTCTTTGCAGGATGGCTGTCCCTTATGAAGCGTCCACATCCCCACTCAGTTTAGAATCATTAGCAAACTTTAGCACTGTACACTTGATCCCATATTCCAGATCACTTATTGAAGAGGCTAAACAGCTTTGGGTCCAGTATCTGTCCCTGGGGGGACCAGATTTTTGTGATAGGCTGGCCATTTGTAAAGCAACTTTATACCACCACTTGCCATACACTGACCAAGCAGGTTACTTTGTTGTAGTGGATAATCAAGTTTGTCAAGCATGATCTGCCATTGGTGAATCCATGATGACCTTTCCGAGAAATGTGCTTCATCTCACTTGTGGCAACTCCCAGGAAAAATTGTTCCATAATTTTTCCTGAGAATGAAGTAAGACTGATAGACCTATAACGTTGGATTTAAGCCCTTCCTTCAAATAGGGGTGTGTGGCCGTATACCAGGGATGAAGAAATGAAACCACTCGTATCCAGCAAGAAAGTGGAGTATTTAATTAAATATATGCCCACTTATATGTGTAATTACATAAGGAGATTGATCAGTGATCACCCACAATTGGCTAAAGTCTTACAACACCCATTTCAATAACATTTCACCAGTGTATCATAAACAGAACTTAGACAAACACCAGGTGTTCAGATAGTTATACAAAAACCATCTTATTGTTTTCATAGCTTGCGTGGGAAAGATTCACACAGAATATTGCAAGAAGCTGGAAAAACCTTTCTAACAGCCCTTTTTGTATCCACGGGGGTGCCTTTAGCTTTCTTCCAGGCTTCTGGTTGTCCCCTGATCTCCACAGTTTCTCAGAGATTATGGAGTGTAGCCTCACAGTGATGTCAGCCAGCTCTCTTAACACCCTCGGATGGATATTGTCAGGGCCCACCAATTTGTAGGGGTCAAGTTCCTGTAACAGTTCAAATACCAACTCTTCCTCCTCTACTGGTAGGTCTATGTTTGCATCAACCTAGAATTTTCTTCCCAGTGTCTGAGGCCCAACAGTGCTGGCAAAGACAGAGGTGAAGGAAGTATTAAGAATCTCCAGCTTTTCATTGCTGGTGACTAATTCATATGTCCTTTTAAACAGTAGGCCAATATTTTTCTTCTGTTTTATTTGTTGTTTAAGTACCTGAAGAACCCTTTCTTGTGGCAAATTTCAGTTCCAGCTGAGCTTTTCTTTTTCCAACTGCATCTCTGCACACCCTGGCAATGACCTTGTAGTTCTCAAGGGGTATTTGTCTGTATTTCCATCTTGGTACCTGTCCAAAGGTGGACGTGTCACAGCTCAAGGCTGGGCCAATCAGAAATGGTGATAACAACTCTGTGATAACATATTGGAGAAGAAGAAAAAGAAAAAATTATTGTCACTTGTAATTGCAGCCAGAGAAGATCAGGGTGAGAATATGTGAGAGGAACAACTCTGCAGATGCCAAGGTCAGTGGAGAAAGAAAGGCAGGAGGTGCTCCAAGTACCAGAGCTGGAATTCCTCTGCAGCCCACAGTGAAGACCATGGTGAAGCAGCTGTGCTCCTGCAGCCGTTGGAAGTCCACAGGGATGCAGAAATCCACCTGCAGCCCATGGAGGACCCCCACACCAGAGCAGGGGGATGCCTGAGGGGAGGCTGTGAGCCCATGGGAGACCCGTGGAGAAAGGAGCCCACACTGGAGCACCCTGTCCTTGAAGGACTGCACCCTATGGAAGAGTGAGCCATGCTGCAGCAGTTTGGCAAAGACTGTGAGATGAAGCCACACTGGAGAAGTTTATGGAGAACTGTCTCCTGTGGGAGAGACCCCACGGTGAGCAGGGGAAGGACTCCTAGCCCTCAGCAGTGGGAGAAGCCACAGGTGATGAACTGATTATAATCCCCCATTTGTTGTTTCCCTGTGCCGCTGGGGTAGGCGGTAGAGCTGGAAGGGAGGGAGAGGTGGGGGGAAGGTGTTTTTAAGGTCTTATTTTACTTCTCTTTATCATTCTCTGATTTTGTTAGCAATAATCCAATTAATATGCCTAATTCTAGGTGGTTTTGCCTGTGACGATATCTGGTGAGTGATTTCTCCCAGTCCTTATCTCAACTCATGAACCTTTTGTTATATTTTCTCTCCCCAGTCCTGCTGCAGAAGGGAGTGAGAGATGAGCTTGGTGGGCACCTGGTATCCAGCCAAAGTCAACCCATTACAACATTCAAGGTTCTCCTTAACATAAAGTGCTACTCCTGCTCCACTTACTCCTTGCCTATCTTTACAAAACTTATAGCCATCCATCATGATCCTCCAGTCAGGTGAGTTGTCCCAGCATGTTTCGGTTATTTCTACAACTCAACTCTCTGACTGTGTCTGATGCTCCAGCTGCTCCTGGTTCTTCCCTAGCCTGAGTGTTTCACTGTGCATACACCTGAGGTGGTTGGTCTTCTGATTCTCATCCTGGGAGACAGCTAAATAGCATTTTTTGCAGCTCTGGTTGGCCTGGTCTATTCCCAAGTTTCTTGCAATGCCATCAGTGTTGCCACTTTGGATCCCGTACCCCAAGTCCTTCAGTTTAAAGCCTGCCTCACCAAGTTGGTCAGTGTGTTGCTAAATATTCCCTTGCCTCTTCTAGACAGGTGGGTGCCATCCCTCCCTGTCAGGCTATAATCATGGTAGAATGCCCCACTGTCAAAAAAGCCAAAGCCCTCAAAAGAGCACCAGCCACAAAGGCAGAAGTTGATTTGCAATATATGTCTATTTCAGGCTATACCATCTCCTGTAACTCATAAATGGAAGAAAGTATAACTTGGACACCAATACTTCTCACTTGCATTCCCTGGGCTCTGAAGTTTTCCCTCATCTGCCCAAATTCCAGATTGCAGTGCCATTTGTGAAAAAGTAGCAAAGGATAGCAGGCTGTGCTCTGAACAAGTTGTGGCACCTTCCTGGCAGCATCTAGGACCTTAGCTCCCAGAAGGCAGAATACCTCTCGTGACAGTCCAGCAGCTGTGGGTGCCTTGGTGGCCCTTAACAGAGAGTCACCCATAAGTATTCCTCACTTTTTTTTTTCAATTTTCACTGTGTGCTGCTGTACAGTTTCTCCTTGCATACCTTGCTTGTGGGTGTCTACAACTGTTAAAGCTGCAAATCTATTTTTGGTTGTAAAGCTGGAGAGTTAGGAATGATGGAGAGTTCTGATTTTGGGGTTATTTTTTTTATAGTTTCATGAAACTATGCAAATTATATGCTGCTTTGCCTTCTCCCCTCAAAAAACCTAAGTAGTCCCAGGAAAATTGAAGAGGCCTGAAAAAGATAATCAGATTGTAAATGCCCATACCAAGCATTACAGAACTGATAACAGCATTCACTCATCAAGTGATAAATTGGAGATTTTCTCCATCCAGCATCCCAGACTGCCTTCACTTCCAGCCTTAGCCCCAGAGTCAAATTAAAGAGATGTGATAGACACAATATCCTTCAGAGATTTCATAGGAGCAAATCTCACCAATATATTGTTGGCACAATATTAGCCTGGCCTCATACAGATTACTTGTCACAGTACCCTTACACTTCATGTCAGACGCTAGAAACTGATGAAACATTGACATACAGCCAGGTTTTGAGGGTTTGCAGGAACTCTCTTTTCTGAAGACATGGCCTCTTTAATGAAAAGCATTTCCAAGTCCATAAATTTCAGAATCCCAATCATTGTCAGAAAATATGGGTTTAAGTTCTAGGTAAATAACTTTATCCTTTCTAAATAAGAAAAGATCTCACTCACACTTCTCATAAATGCAACACTTGCATTTGTCTCAGAGCTTTCCAGGGAATATTTAGTAATGGGTGTGTACACCCTGTTTATTTGCTTTTCTGTGTTGGCGCCTCTTATGCCTTGTGGGGAAAAAAAACCAGTCCAAGAGGGGATTTTCTCTCTGCAAATTCAGGAAGAGGCTTCTTCTGTTGTGCAGAGGAAGGGGCGTGGCTTCTAGAAGGGTGTGAATTTAAAGATGTTTTTTTCCATTCAGCAGATGCTGTGTTAATTTAAAAGATTTTCTTGATGTATTGCCAGAGACCTACTTCTAGGTTTTAACCTTTCCCATACTACTTGTTCTTGGCTTTGATGGCTGTTGATTCCAGCAGACATTGTTGTGGCCAACACTGTAAGACTTCACACTAGATCAACCCTAATCTTTCACTCAAGCTAGCATAATACACTTCAGTGGTTAACCTGGAGCATCTCTTTTATGCTCTAGTTATGAGCTTTCTAGGAGAAGGACCATGCTTCTGTTCATGCTGTATGGCACTCTTTACACAGAGGGCTTCAGGTTCAGTAAAATTCAGGTTAAACAGGTGCAGGACACCTATCTGCCGATTCATGCTCTAAAACACATTTTCCCATCATTTCTTACTTGTACTGAGATTTCTGAGATATATATTCAAAATTTGTTTTCAGTTAGTTGAAAGTTTATGTTTTAGAGCATAACATGGTCTTTTCCCCTGGTTTCCATGTGGTTACTCACTTTATAGTTAGTTTTATTTCATAATAATGCTACTTTAAGAAAAAGTCTATTTCAGAGATTTCATGCCGGGTTCATTTTTCAAGCTTCTGATGCTAAAGACTAACTGACATTGCTACAGCCATTCCAACATGAAGCTTTTTTCTGAAGTGATGTAGCAAAAAAATTTTAATCTACTTTTAATCACCTATTTTTCCTGTAAGTAATCATAATTTATTTAGTCCTGATTTCAAATAAGGATGTTGCCACATGGAATTCTATGGTTTCATTTCCAATTAGTAACATTCAGAAGCCCTGAAATGCAGCATTTCACTATTCACTGCTCAGAACTCTAAACTGTTTCAGTCTCTCTCAAGAGCTATAGTGAAAATAATTTAATCACTCCTCATGTAAATTATATTAATTATCATACATAACATTTCTTCCCTATTACAACTTAAGCAATGATTCAAGTGTTAATATAAATGTATATTTTAAATTGGTTAGGAGATCAACCAACAAAAAATTTTTTTTTATGAAGAGATGGTGGTTTCTGACTCAAATTCCTTTTATTTTATGTAACTTTTAATTCCCCTGTAGTGCTTTCTTATGCAAGTTTTCTATTCATAATCTACTGAACTGTCATTTATGATTAATTTTAAATTAATTTTATTACATGCATCTCATACTCTTGATAGAAGAGAAATACAGTGTTCCACAGAATCATTGGCAATTTGTACTCAGGTCTATGTCTCCCTCAAATTGAGTCTTCCTCTCTTTAAATGGGGAGACAAAATTAAAAAAGGCTCTCTGTTAACTGGATTTTAATGCACGTTAAAGTTTATTATGTTCTATCTGCTTGCTTAAAAATTCAAGCTCTTAGATGAGCAAGCAAGTGAACCCAAATTTCATATTCTTATCATATATGATATAACAGCTCAAGTCACACAAGCAATGAAGCAAAAGGAGTTGAAAGGATGGAGAAAAAAAAATTGATCTGCAACACTTTGGTTTTGCAGATCACATTTGGGAAGTAGCAACCCAGGGGCCTGAAAATCAAGGGCAGAAAACCTGATCTGCTTCTTGAGAGCTGAGGCAGCACCCCACACCACAGAGAGTTCTTCTGCTTCGGAGGGAGCCTGCAGAAGCGAAGAGAGTTGATCTTGCTACTCCTGGGATCCAACACGATCAAATCATCCCATCTGCAGAGTAGATTTTTATTCATTTCCCACCAAAGAATCATTTTTCAATCTTTGAAAAAATTTGCCTTTTTAGAAAATTAACATTGGCATCTATGTTTCCTATATTTTAAGAACTTTTTCCAGGCTAAACAATACATTATGGTAATAGGATAGGAAATGCTCTGAAAGGAGAAAAAAAGGCCTCTGAAAGTATTTGCTTTTGCATATGGAGCCCTCTGATTAAAAGAAGACACACCACCTCAGGTAATTTCAGTTCTAAAAGCCAGAATCCACAAGTCAGTGATTTCCTTAATGGAAGAGTTTTAACATTTCTTTTGGGAATATCAGGCACTCGAGCACTATTGAAGCAGAATGCCACTTGCAGTTTAAGAAAAATTACTGTCAAGTGAATAATGGCTGCTCAAGGCACATGTTATCTTATTTCCGCAATTAGTAGAGAAATCCTGTTGTAAGACTCATTTAAAACATCAGTTTTACTGCCACAGGAAAGCAGCAATGTGCGTTGCGTTTGGCAGCACCGCTGCGCTGTAGTTGAAGGCCTGTCAGACTTACTGTTACAAGGTTTTATTTTGAGAATTTTGCAAGTATGAGATATAAATTTTCTCCAAACAAAGTCTGCATTCTAGATTTCCCCTGAGAAGGAGTTTCTTCTTACAGAAAATGAGTCAGTCAAGGGGGATTTTTCTTTTTTCAATGTTGTCAAGGGTGATTTTTCTTTTTTAATGTTAAAAAATATTAAAAACTTAATTGCAGTAAAATAACCATATATTCATATTCATGAGACAGTGGATATGAGATTTGCCAAACTCTATTTCTCTCCTAGATAAGTCAGGCACACTTGGTGTGCTGTCTCCCACCAGGTCACATGATAAATACCTTAAGAATCTGATGAGAAGTCCACCACAGAGAAATTCTGCACTCAAGTGAGGACATATGTCCCTGAAAACAGAGTAGCTCCAGAACTACCTCGATTCTGAAGCGATAGTAAAAAATCTCTCTATATATATGTAAAAACTCTGATTCCCAGGGATTCTGCTCCAGCGTGACATTCTTAACCTGGAAATGGTAAAGCAAGGATGTATTCACAACATTTCCACGCTGAGAATTCCAAAATTCATTGTGCTATAGATAATGCATCAAGGTTAAAAACCTTCAGCCCATTACTTGCCTATGTGTAAAAAAAACAGAAAAGTTTGAATAAATGGACCTCACAACAGAATTAGACTGGAAAGAGAAAACAATGTTGAAATGGGAACAAAATGCAGTTCCTAATCCAATATCCCACATCTATATGTAGGGATATGTAGGATGTAGTTCCTAATCCAATATCCCACATCTATATATAGGGATATGTAGGATGTAGTTCCTAATCCAATATCCCACATCTATATATAGGGATATGTAGGATGTAGTTCCTAATCCAATATCCCACATCTATATATGTTAAGATTTCTGAATCCTTGTATGAGCTACACCATCCAGTTCCCTTCCTCCTCCCTTGTGCTGCTCAGATCCAGGCCCATAGGACAAATGTCAGTATTTTTCCACCACATTCCTCATCTGGATGACATAAAGAGCAGGGCATGCTCCTGCCACATCAAGTCAAAGCCATGAGGAGATCCACTGTTCCAGAAGTTCAACCTGAAATAAAGTTTCCTCTGAATAGAAATTTTAGAATATTTTGCTATATTCTGTGTGCATGTATTTTGTGAGAAAAGAGGTCTCTGTGGCTTTTACCATAAGCCTGAATGCAGATGTTAGCTTTGCAAACATGACATTTTGCACTTTTAATGATATTTACTATCTGTCTGCAACATACATAGCAAGTAATACAAAGCGCTTTGCACTATCAAGGAACACCATCCAGACTGCGATGCCTCCTATGAGATAGTCCTGACGGAAAGAAAAAAATGTATGTACTAGACACAAGTATAATAAATAAGCCTTAATAACGTACAGAGAACAAAAAAATTATGGTAGATAAAGATTTCCTGCTGTCTGGGACAGGAGATTTCCTCTGGAGCAGATTGTCTCCATACTTTACTTCTTGTGTAATTTGGCTGACTCTTTTCTTTGGAGCCTGCACTCAGCAAATTACATGTATTTCTGGGTTCTTACTGTGGTGGTTGATTTGCTGCTAAATAGCACACATTGTGCAAGCAGATTGGTGAGAGGGAACGTGTTAGTGGGATGTAAAATGCGGCCTGGGCACAGAAGAGAGTGTGCAGCTCACGGTTGTGCAACATTCTTTTAGACATTAATGAGATGAGATGTGACTTTCCCTGGGAGAAAGTCTAACACAATGCAGTGTTCCCATTTTATTAACCGGCATTACATAGTCTTAGATTTTCATACAATGATGTTCTCTGGTCTGGCATCTGCAAACATTGTCTCATGTTAACTTCAGTAAAAATCAGATATACGGCAAGAAGAAAATCTCAAGCAGTACATTTTGTTCTCTTCAAATTATATTTCTAGGATTACACATTTCAAGTTTTGTTTCTAATTACATCATATTCCACACAAACAGGTATGTTAAAATCAATAGCAAAAATCTTTGTCTATATTTCATGCCTTCATTCTAATGGAATTCTTTCTTTGCCCCATAGAAGAAAAAGAAAGATGCTTGCTGTTATCATATTAGTTTCACTTAGAAACTCATGCTTGCAGGGTCCAAAATAATATTAAAATTAAAACATTTTGTCACTTATTCTATGAATTTCAAACTTGTGGCACACTTTGGCTAATTGAATTTGGCACTTTCTCATGGTAAAAGAGGAAGTTTTATCAAAAGAAGGATTCAGCACTGAGGCAGCTGTGACAGTACGTGTAAATTTAAAGTGCTCTAACACACTTTAAAGTTCATTTAGTGGAGGCATGGGAAGAGAATAAGGGCATCAAAACAACAATAAATGTCTTTTAACCACTCCATTTCTGCAGTTATGTGGAAACCCAACAGTCTTTTCTCTCACAGTACGAATGCCCTTTTTCCATCCTTGTTTTTATAGTCCTTTATAGTCCTATAGTCCTAGAGAAAAGACATTTAATAAATTGACTACAAAATAAGTCTTCAGTCACTTTGTTACCTCCTCATACCTTCATGCTTGGAAATCCTTGGTGTTTTGACTGTGTGCCAGTGAAGTGGAGGCAAATCTGCATTCTCCAACATACCCTAAATGTTGCCCTAAGGCATACACTACCTTTTTTCATTCATTCCTGATATATCTGGTATTAGATTGTAAGCTGAAATAACAGCTTCTAGGCTCTGCAGAAAAAAATTGTACATAAATGGCAGATTCTCAGTCCATTAAAACCCTAAGACTATACTTATTTCTCTAGGCTCCATCCTTCCACAGCTGTATTTTGCTCTGGTATCCAGGAGCAAGTATAGTTTTGCTTCTGGAGGCATCCAGTAGAGAGACTCTCCAGAGGACAAAGACCTCACAGGAATCCTTTGCCCCGAATCAAATGCTGCTGGCAAAATCTATGTATCAGCACAGAAGAAGGCCATGTATACAAATATTCATGCTTCCTTTGTGCAGGTCAAAGCATTACAGCTTTGACATTAAAGCAGAGTCTGGGGGATTTTTGACAGAGAGATTGACAACTCTCTACTGGCCACAGCTGATTTGTGGAAATTTCTTGACTGTGTATAGTTGTAGAAGTCACTTTAACCTTGGGGGTTTTTGTCGGTTAATAACAGTGGGTCTCTGCTGCTGCAATTTTGTTTTCTTACTGTGTATTTCTTCCTTACATTATTATTTTTTTAACATCCTCTTTCCCTGGCAGTAAATTGATATATGTTGTCAGGTTCAGCTTCAGAGTCAGTCAAAAGAATAAACTGCCAGATTGACTATGCACTGTTTCAAAGATATTCATTTTTTTTATCATTGAAGAAAGAAAAATTCACTGTTGTGTCTAAGGCATTAGTCAACAGTACGACTCTGAGCCTAGCTTTTTATTTGCATTAGGGTCACAAGCTTATCAGAAAAACAAGGTTACTGAAGTGTGGGTTTGAAGACATACGAAAGTGACACCTGTTTGTGTTACACTACACCAAGGCTTCCCATTCTCTTGCTTTGTGAAGCCTTTCCAGTCCAGCAACTTCTAAGAGCATTTTAAAATGTATTCTTCTTCGACAAGTGCTTCTGTTTACAGTAGAGCTTTCAAGAGCTGACAGGTATACCTTAGTGCACTAATTTATTTATCCTATTCACATGCAAAGCTGCACACAGCTTCTTACTGCTGTCTCAGGTTGAGAACTGAAAGCACACTATAGCCAGTTAGATACTGAATTTTGACATGGAGCTATCCATGTCAACTCAGCTTACAGATCAGGGTCTCCAAGGGAACAGGGCCTGTGATTTGTAGACTCTTTTTCCAAAAGCAGGTTTCCAATAAACCCTGTTTCTTGCAAAATGAAGTTTCAGCATATACCCTGAAACACTAGTTTTGATTAAAAAGCAAATTGACTTGAAGCCTGTGAAGCTACTCATAGAGAATTTTATAGAGCATTTGTAAAATTAGCCAAGATAACAGCTTTTCTAAGAAAAGTTATAGATATAGAATTTAAAATACTTATTTTCATTAATATCATCACTGACCACAAAATGAAATATCAATCTTTCCATTAAAAGTAGAGAACGCAGAGGGTGTGCTTTTCTATCTTTAAAACCGTAAGGCAGAAGTTAAGTTCTCTCAGGGTCCCAGATGTAACTAGTTTACCTTTTGTGATAAACTTATCCTGCCATTTGTTTTCTCCATTTCCCTTTCAATTATGTATTCACAGCACTGCCTAATATTCATTCTGACAGACTCTGAATTAACGATAAAATTCTCAAAAGTGTTAGTAATCCTGATTGACACATAAGCATGTAAATTTCAGAAGATACTGACCATGTTTTAGGGCTCACAGTCCAGATATTTCAGTCTGCTCCTCAAAAACAAATTCCAAACAACCAGTAATATATCTCCTCAGGAAGGCTGCATACAGAACATTCATAAATCAGAAAAAACATTATTTTGAATTTTTTTTCTCCCTTGTTGTTGTTTGTAGTAGTTTTTGCACACAATTCCTCTTTAGAGGATAATATTAAAAGAAGCTTAAAACTCTGCAGAAAGCTAGTAAGACCCCCTGCCAAGACCTAAAGCAATGCTCATGGAAAGTAAAACCACTTATTTTATCCTGGTTTCTTTCCCTGCCCCATTTCACCCAGTAAAAACAACTGAAATGAAACAGGAGACAGCGAGAGCAAGACACCCAGTGCAGCGAACAAAGAAGAGAAAGCAGAAAAACATCTGAAGGAAGAGCTGATTAAAAGAATAGCATGCTTCTCTTTAAATACCCTTGTCCAATTATTTCTAGTGTTTTCTATTATCTAGTGTGTTCGAGGAAGCATATTCTTTTCTATTTAATGTTTTAGGTATGGTTTTGTGCTGTAACGAGTGTAACAATGGACACATTGTTATTTTCTTGTACTGATCATGATTTCAGCTGTACCATATCCAGTGTACTGGGCATCCATCTTCAAGTGAATCTGGAGCTGCAGCATGTCTTTGTAAGCAAAATTATAGTGTGCCACATGAGGTAATGTGCTATAATAACTGAATCTGCTGAAATAAACTTCATCTGATTCTTACGCACAATTGGTGAGCAGTCAAAAAAAACCCTGCTAAACCTATTTCCTTTCCCGCTACCTCTATTAACAGAAAGTCTAGAAAATAATTGTAGAATTTAATACATGAAATGTTTTGTTCGACACGGAAAAAATATAATGAGGTTTATTTATGAGTAAGACAGAAAAGCCTGCTTACTATCTAATTTTTATCTTTTAGTTTCACATGGACTTGCCACAAGTCAGGCTAATGTGAACTCAATGATTTTTTTTGTTTAAGTACTTTTTCCCAAGCTTTGTTTCCCTTTTTTGTTTTTTTATTGTGGCTAACAGCATATTTATTTAGATGGTAAAAAAAGTTTTCTTCTGCTGTAAAACCAGAGCTTGGGAGAGCAAATGTGGGAAGTTGTCTGCCCACATTTGCAAGCAAACTGGACAGGCATCCTCAGGGTGTACAGAACATCTTCTCTGCTACTCAGCTTCTTCCTGCTGTTCTCTGCCTGTTATACTGAAGGACAACCAGCAAAACTCAATTCAGACAGTAAGGTAGGCAAGATAAATCCCCACTCAGTGTATACTGTCCCCTGAATTAATTTACAGTTGCTGCAGCCCAAAATATGCATGTTCTTTCTTAGCAGGCACTGGAAATGGAGGCTAAAGAGCACAGGATATTTCTGGTATGTTCTGTTTTTCCAAATGATGATCACAGCTTATAGCTCACCTTATCAAACACAGCCAAGTTTGTTCACAAACTGTGCTCTGGCTCAGCAGCTTCTTGGTGTAGTAGGCATGTGTCGGGGTTTGGCATGGACCCAATGTCCCAGCCAGGCTGATGTTTGATACACATAACTCAGGAATAGACACTGGTTTTAACTCAGGGCAAAACAGCTACCACTCCTGTGCCAATTCACAGCCCCCACGGAATGAAAAATTAATCTCTGAGAATAACTGAGGTTACCAATATGATCTTTTCAGCCCTCATCTTTAGAACTTCATGGCCTTCTTTATAACCTACATTGTGTTTGCACCTACCCTTCCTCCTCCCATTCTGCCTTCTCTACTTTTTTCAAACACTAAGCAAGATATTGAGAAGAAAGCACATTTTACTGCTAGGAAGGAATTTTGTACAGAATCTGCTTCTAAACCCCAAATATGCATTCATCTGCTTGATATACAGTGTTCTGCACATCCTGGCCTGAGAGGAACTGTGTAAAAGTAAACAATAGTGTGAGATGTAAGACCACCAGGCATTCACAGAGGAGCAGTACCACCCCCTAGCACACGATTGCCTCCTTTGTTTTCCAAAGGCAATCAATCATTTGTCAGTGAAAAACCTCCCACCTTTGCTGATTTTTTCCTTTGCAGAATATATTAGTTAAATCTTCTACTTCGGCAGCCAAAGGAAAATCTCTGCTTGAAATGGTGTCCCCAATTGAAACACAAATTTGTCATGCCCATTTAATCCTATAATGCTTATCTGCTTTACCACCTTTGGGGTGTACAGACTTTCACTATCATCAAAGTCCCAAGCCCTCTCTCCTCCATTTCCCTATTATAATCCTATAAATAAACATTTGAAGAACAAAAAGGACTACTTTCTATACGGGTGGGGGAAGGGGTTCCTAGGTGATTTTTGAAAGGACACCATTAAGCTAATCACTCGCCTTGCAGATGTGTACCCATCTTTTCAGGCTTGCCAAAAGTTGCTTTCATTTGTGTGCTTTCATTTTGTGTCAGATTAACCCAACAAAGTGATTTGACAGCCAGATTCAGATCCAAAATGGGCTTGTTTCATAGCCTGCGAACTCAAATTATTCCCAGGCTTTTCATATGTCAGCTGCTGTAAACATGCATGGAGATAACAGTAAATATCAGAGGTTTGACTGAGCTGGCATCGCAGCTCTCAGCACCACTCCTTGAAATGTTTGAAGGTATCTTAGTAACACAACTTCATCTTTACCTAAAGAAAAAAAAAGGCTTAATGCCTTGCAGAGTGTTAAAAATCAAAGACTTTCCAATGTGATCACTTACAGGAAGCTTCTTTAGAGACAAATTGTTAATGGAGGATATTTAACAAATGTGAAACATAAGAAATTTTGAAAAGCAGTGCATATATTCAGACTTTTCTGTACACTTCATTTTTCACATAGATTTCTTCCAAAATCCTGGCAAAATTTTAGGCGTTATATGGAGGTGCAATGTCTAAATGGATATGCTGTGAAATCTAAGCACGGGCCTAGACAAGATGCCAGAATTTGTGAGATCATTTGTTTCTGTTCACATGGAATATTGATATGTTTCTGATAAAAATTAACTTATTATTGTGTTGTAAACCTGGAACAAAAGAGGAAAGTTCATTCACTAAATTAAAAAATGAAAAACTTTCATTAATTTCAATGATCTCTGGATTAGACTTTTTTTTTGAGATACCAATCATTTGTCGAAGATAATCCTACATGTACAGTTAAACTGCCACAAGAAAGCTGAATCATACTCTACCATTATTAGACTCTGTGAAGAAGCAGATGTGAGATAAGAATTAAAATAATGGTGCCAACTTCTTTAAAATGCCTGTTTGTGGTAATTTGAAAAGTCTGTGTCTGGAAAGTCTTACTTGAAAAGTAATAAAACTAAATTTAAATACTAGCTGAGTTCTTCATAGACTATTCACTTCCACACAAACAAACACGCATGCACTGTGTAATCTCGGGTTATTTGTAGCATGAGTCAAACTACGAGTCAGGGAAATCAGAGGTGTAATACCAGGTAACGCTGTGTCACATTAACGTGCAGTAAATTTCAGGAAGAAGTAAAACCTAAAGTCTTGAGTTCAAATATCTCTTGCAATTTTGTATTTCCCCCTACTATGAATCATAAGGTAAACTGATCCCAGAAAAGGAGAGAAACAACATGTCATTTATTATACAAGCTATCAAATTTCCAACCATGTTCCTTTCTGGCTAACCTAAGAGTTTGATTACTAGCTACCACTAATTGTTAGTCAAAAAAGCCGTGTCAGTCAGACCCAATAGAACTTCTTCACACGCATTTTTCATTGACTGAATGGAAAGAAACTAGATACGGCATAAAATCTGCATTCAGTACTTTTCTACAGAAACCTAAAAGGACACCCCAACAAGGTCATTTATCTGTAAAGTACAATCCATAAACTTCCAAGGAAAGCACTGAAGCTGTGAAAGTTTTCGGTGTTCCTGAACGTATTTAAATCATTTTCAAATTTTCAAACCAAGAGGAGTTACATATTTTTACTGTAAAATTCCATGCCAAATGTGATGGGGTTTTTCTCTGTTAGTATCTTTAGTACCCCATCAAAAGCTGAAGCGTTAGCAAATGCCAGAAACAGTGTCATAGTCAACCCCTGCTTGATTAAGAATAAGAGCTCTTCGGCTGCAATGTCAGTTTAAATGGGTGTATAAATAGGATGGTGGGGCAAGTTCTAAATGAATCCCTAACTTCAAAAGTGTTTATTCTCAGTAAAGTTAAGTCTATTTCAAATAAAGGTGGTACTTAATCCTGAATAGTCAAGGGATATAATTAATGACTTGTTATAGGTTTTATAGACAGAAGCAGATGTATGTATAGGAAAGCTGAATTTGTATCCTTGCTCTAAACGCTCCTGTCTTCAGTGCTTATCTCCATTTGAATGACATTAAATTGGAATCTGGTACGTCAGACCAGATGTGTGGGGTGATTCCTCTATTTTGAAGGGAAATGATTAAAAGAGGTTTTGAAAAGGTTGTGCTTTTTCATTTAAGAAAACAAAGCCTATAAATGGGTAAAATTCTTGCAAACACGAGAGTAGTGAGAGGAAAGAACATTAGGCTTAGGAATTTGTTCATTCTCAAAGGGTTTTAATATGAATTTTTTCCCTGGAATTTTGAAACTGCCATCTGAAAAAGTTAAAATGTATAAAGTGGAAAAATTTAGCATCATGAGCATTTATAGTTATCCATAGTTAGCCTTGTGCATTATTAATTTCCAGCTCACTTTAATGAAAATGAACAGCATCACAACAGACTCGAAAGACACCCCTGCAAAGCTAAGGGTGACAGAACCTATTAGTGTCCACAGGACACCTTCATAGTGTGAGGCTCTTGTGACAGCAGTGAAGTCCAAATATTTTTGAGAAATTATAAAAATTCTCCTCTTGAGAGAGAATTTTACAATAGTTTGAGTATATATCCTTAGGAGCTGCATCATAACTTTCATATTTATTTTTTACCTAGCCTGGATGGTTTTGTGACATCAGACTTGTGGTAAAGCATCTTCTGAGCTTTAGGTCTTTTGTTAAACTTCTGTTGTTCTCAAACACACTAAAATCAAAGCTGAGGTTTCAGCTCCACCAGAAGAAAACTGACTGGAGCACATAAAAATGTGAAGTCAAAAAATGGTAGATGAGTCCTCTGCAAAGTGAATCCACCATGGTTCTTAGGGCATCCCATGGAGAGATGTTCCTTACCATATCCAGATCATTTTGGGACCCAGAATGTTGATTCACACCCTTTCTAGTTTTTCTAGTGCTTTCATTCAGGAAGGACTTGCTTTAAGGACTAGAGAGTCCTCCCATTCTTAACTTGGAGGCCCCCTCAACACCTCAGCTCATGTCCTGAATCAGCCTCCTGGGGCTATGTAACACTGCAGTCCCTGCAACAGTGGATAAAATAAGGTGTTTGCCATCAACATGAATATTCATGCACATGTCTAGTTAATCCTTACATGGTTAATCCTTACAATACTTTCATAGCATCCAAACAAGTAGTTAAGCTTTGAAATTTTCAAGTGCTTCCTTGGGTAGTATTGTTTCCCAGAAATGGGGAAGAGGGCAGATGACGACCTTACACTCTGGGGTTGTTTGAAATTTCGGTGCCTCATGTGACAGTGCCTCATATAATAATTTTATAATAAAGGCAAGGCTGGACTTACATGTTCAAGGGAGAGAGATACAGATACTGCAAATGTAAGAAAAATATTGACAGCCTGGATGTACCATTATTGTCACCAAAATTCATATTTAAGGGAAATTTATTAAACAGCCTAAATCTGTATATTTTTTGTTATGAAAAGTTTCATTTGAGTATGGAGTTGCTTCCCTTAATTTTACTATTTCCAAAAATTACATTATTTTTGAATTGACTGAAAATGCAAATTTTTAGGTGTTTATTCACTGAAGAGCAGGTGTTTTTTCATCTGTGGAGATATTTTTTTCCCTTGCACTAAACTGTGACATGGATACACACAATAAACCCACAAAGTCAGGACCAAAGTATGGGTTTTAGTCACTTCTCTGCCTTAGCCATGGCTTGTAAAGATTTATAAGAAGATTACAACTCTGTTAGTCTACTTTTCTTTAATGATGTGTATAAAGTTGAATTTGTATTCTTGTCCTAAACAACTCTGTTGTCCGAAACTGCTCCCACTTGAACAACATTAAATTAGAGTGTGGTATTTCAGTTGTAACAAAACCTTAGTAGGTGGTTAATTTCTCCTTTCTGGGGTCAAAAAGACCAAGAAGGTCTTTGCAAAAATTTGTGGCAGACAAGTCAGTCCTACTATTTGGACTGCATGTTATAGACAGAAAGGTAATGTCAGCAGGTCTATATTTTTAGGTTTTATTCTGTTGTGTATTTAACTCATTTTGTACTTCTTAATCTACCTATGTCCTAACTTATAGGAGCATTACCTTGATGCAGATGATTTGACGTTCCATGAGTTATTTTTGTCTACTATATACATTCTCAAGTTTCTAAGCACTCTCCCAGAAGCCATCATTTGCAAGTGGTTAGCTTGCTCTCAGCAGTTCCAGTGAAAGGGTAGTCTGGAAGAACATGAGTGTCTCTTTCTTCTTGCAAAAACTAATATTAAAAAAATGTCATGTTTGCAGTGTTACTAGAGGTTCCTTTCTAGCAGTAGTACAAAGGTCCTGTCATTGCTTCCTGAAGTAGCCAGTGATGTCAAGCTATTTTTTTACTTTACTATATTTGTGAATTATCTGTTCTTTTTCAAAATGTATTTTTTAAAATCATTAATTCTCATTACTGGTGCAATGATAATCTTTTGTATATATTGAATTTTCATACTCAAAAATTAGTAATATGGTAATGGTATCTTAACAGTGACCACCAGCAGCCTATGTCAGTGCTTAGAATCTAGGGCTTTTGAGTGTTTTGGCAGGTGGAAGAGGGTCGGAATGGGTTTCATTGTTCAATTCATTTCAATGGCCACTTAAAAACAATTTGACTATTTAATTAATTAAAACCTAAAGAATTTGTCTGTCCCCTCAGTATACATTGAATGAAGAGGGGACACACTAAATTCAAGGTCAGCCAGTCTCTTGGAATTACATCATGTAGTAATTAGCAGTTCTACACATCAATGCATCTTTACTCAAAAGAATGCAAAGAGCCTTATTTGGATCGATTCGTCCTACTTACGACATTTTATATTAGAAATTAATATTATTATTGAATTAGAAAAGGACTCTACATCTTGTGTTAAATTTGGGGAATAAAATATCCTTCTATTACCGGTTCCCAGAAAGGACTTTAAAACCATGATAAACATTAATTTTCTAATAATCCTTAGCTTTTGATGTTAAAAATATAATATATATTTGTAAAAATATATTTCTTTACATAAATCAAATACTACAAGCTACGTTAAACCTGGATGTGGTGTATTAAAATCATAAAATTTTGAGCTGAAAAATTAACTTCAGAATATAGTCTGACTGTCCAACCCAGCAATCCATCCCACCCCCAACCCTTGCCTAGAATACAAGCAATTACAAAGAGATAGCATTCTACTTTAGTCAGCTTTTGCTGGGGAGATAATTTTCAGCTTTGTTTTGATAAGAACTTCTCCAAATGGTTCAGATTAACCACCAGAACTGCTCTGAACTCTGTGTGTTTATTTGTACAAGCCCAAGATAATTTGTTCACTGAGAGTACTGACTGAAAGACAGCTTTACTGGTGGGTTTGAAGTGAAGCAGTCACATGAAAGAACCTATTTCTTTGTTTTGTGTTAGAGATCCTCAGAAGCAGACAATCCCCACACGTGAATAAGGGAACAAGAACTAAGCCACAATAGCAGGCACTTTAAAAGCAAGCTCACTTTGCTAGGTTGTGCAGACTGACAAGATTTACCCAGAGCAAGAGACATTTTTGTTCATCTCTTGCCTTCTCAGCCTTTTTTCCACACCTTAACCTTAATTCACACATAGATAAACCATCAGCAGCAGTAAAAGATTTTAAAGTCTGTTTGTATGTATTCTCCAAGGAACCTGCTGTAAAAAGCACATCATATGCACCGTATAGATTGTCTTTCCTTACAGAGGAACAAACCTAAAGGAATACAGTTTGTCTTTTGATCAAGACACAAGATCATTCATGTAGCAATCTAGTATAGGTGTGTTGAAAAAAGCAGCAGAATTCGTAGAAGTTACATCAAGTGCCACTGTATAAGGAAGGCCTGCCCAAAACCTGGACTGTGGAACACAGATGGAGAAAATTATTTAAGATTTCCCACTGCTCTTTCCATAGACTGCCAGTTAGAAACTGCCTTTGAAGTTTCCCATTTATGGTCAGAGGCCAAGATAAACAGATTTTATTTTGGTTTTTGATAAAGGCTTGTGGCATTCTATGGATTCATAGAAATTTGGTAATATCTTAAAGCAAATAAAAATAAAGGTGTTATTTTTTGGCTACAAGCATGATATAAATTTCAAATATTCCGTCATATGAGCAGAAGCTCAAAGGATTGTATAAACAACTCTGCTGTGTAGATGAGGATTTCACTATTAATTGCACCCTCATCAGCTCTCTTCAGAGAAATCACTGAAGCTAGACTGAAAATTAATACATGGAGTCACAAATTTCATCTTCATGCACTAATCCCCAGCAAAATTAGTTTTGTGTGGGCTTGGTCTGCAGGATTTCACCCACAGAGTAACCCAGATCCAAAGACCAGAGATTTAGGAGAATCCAAAACACAAACTGAGACAAATAAGCCAACAGAAACAAGCATACACCACTCCTCTGGAAAGCCTTCCTAGAGCACAGCTGCAGTGACACAAGCTATTCATAACCCTCATTGTGTGTGCTGCAGTTGTCAAGGGAATATGATGGTGAATCGTATAATCATCCAAGTCATAGCAATGTAAAATCACCTTTTTTGTCTTTCCCAGGGGTTATCTCTGCCCTGCAAACCATCTTTTTGAATCCCTCCCCGCTGCAGGAGAGCTGACATGAATACTTTCAGCTGTGTACAAATTGGTAGGAATGGCTCACGCTCTTGAAAGCTTCCAAATTTAGCATTATGACTCATATACTTTGATAATTTTAAATATCTTCATTATTTCTAGCTTATTTCATTCTGAGATACTATACATAAAATAAGTAGCTAGAACATTAGAGAGATCATTTCTATAAACCTACACAAGAAAAAAAAAATATTTAAGATAGGTTGACCACAGGAAAGTACAGTTTTTCAGCACAGGTTAACTGTGAGGAGAGTATGATGTGAAGTACAATGAAAGGCTTTCTTTCATATTACAAAGCAGTTCCAAAAATATGAAGCAGGTTTTGGTCTAGAATTAAAACTTACTGCATAAGCAGAATTTTCAAAATGTCGATACAATATATTTAAAATATTTCTTCCGAGGTTTTGCTTGAAGAAAGGATTTGGTTCCAACAAACTGACTTTTATGCATACAAGGTGCAATCAACCCTAATATGAAATTGAGAACACATAATAAATAACAATGGAACAACAAGAAATGCAAGCAAACAAAAATATAGAATTTTCTTTCAGGTTCATCTTAGGTGTTCAGTCACCATCAAAGAAGTGATGAGTAAAATGTATTACTCCAATGAGGATCTGCCCAACAAAGAAAATAAGACCAGAATATCAACTGAAGAAATTCCATCCCCAGATACCTATATTAAGAAATGTTAAGCCATCATAAGGAAGAGGCACCACTGAATTTTATAGTTTTATTCTGCTAACGTATTTTATAACTCTCTTAAACTTTGAAGATTTTAAAGTTTCTTTGGTTTTCATCTAAATGAAATAGTTCACTAAATTATTCTAAATTTCTGGTCTTTTGGTTCAGAACTCCAGAAAGGCTTATTACAATTTCTATCAGGATAATAATAATTAATACTTTTCATGTTATTACTTGATATGTCAATGGATTTAAACAATTTCTGCAATCTCACTTTGAAACACAGAGACCTATTAAAATATTAAGCTAATGGAACAAGCATCCTGGTCTGTAAAGTGCTCAGACTGAGGGGTTTATCCTATTATTATGTGCTACAGCATGTACTCCCACTAAAAGAGTAAGAAGCCCTGTAATTTCTCTTTTACTGAAATTGTTCAAAACACATCTAGCTTTTTATATATTTATAGCTGGCAATGAACTAGTAATGGTGCAGAAAATGAAATCCTCATATACTAATCACAGGTAATGGACAGTTCTTAAGGTGACTGTATTCCTGATTACAGTTTTGTAAGCTCAGAAATGATACTACATCACCTCATGCTGCTCAAATGTGTCAGCTACTGAACAGATTTTAACTAGGAACAAAAAGCAAAGGATGTTTTGAAATGCAAATTCAGGTCTCGTATTTTCCTTCTATGCTTACTATTTAATCTTTCCAAAATGTCTGAATAAAACCACAAGCATCACAGCCCTACCTAATTTCAAAGCATCAACATCCTTTAATTTAAAAAGGGGCTCAATTGTTATTTGTTTATGGGAAAGCTACAAAGACTTACATTATAACCACTCACTGAATAAGTTCCAAGCATATAATTTTGCTTCTGTACTTTGAAATGATGAGTAGTCCTTTCTGGCTATGGAGATTGTAGAACTATTTAGTGAATATTCTCCTTGCTCAGTATTCCCTTTTCTAGCATTTGCTTAATAACAGCTAGTTAGATTCAGCTTTGTTGTGGGTTGCATTTTTTATGGTTATTGTTGTTCAATTCCATGCCAACTTGCAGCAAATGTGCTCATATAGCATAGATAATTATGTGTGATTTTCTCCCTTAATGAAAGATAAATAATTTGGCAGACTTGCCTCACGTATTTTTTTCTATTTTGATACAACCCATTGTTTGGATTAGGTCTTTTTTAATACAGCTTTGCAAGCAGAATGAAACGTGTTTCTTAGATCAATTATGTAGCTTTTAATGCAAGGTACTGGTATTTATATTACAGATTTGCATGTGGTCATTAATTTCTAATACTAATTATTATTTAATCATAATTATATAGTTCTTTGTTTGCAAACAAAATGATTTCTGTTATACAGGCAGAACATTTCCAAAAGAAACAGCAGAAGGCACATTTAAGGCAACCAAATAGAATAAAAAGTAATAGTCAGGTTTAATTTCCATTAGACCCTATTTCTTCTTGTCAACAAGCCTTAATGCAAAGAGACACAAGTCAGGGCAAACCAGGACTGAACAAGGAGAGAAATATTTATGTAATTATTTCTATTTTCAAATCAGATTGTGCTTCAAGGTGTTAGACTTACAAATCTCAGGCAGTAGTTACAGTTTCACACCTTACAGAGGAGTGCTTGACAGAAGAGAAATTTTTTAATGAAATGACACCTGTATGTAAAACGGTGTTTTCATGAATAATCTTCGCTTCTAATTTTTTAATTATTAGGAGGAAGCTTAATAATCTGCCAGAAAAGTCAACAGCTCTACTTCAGTGCTCTCCAGTGAGCATGAATGATGCACAAAGATGTTCAGCGCCACCCAGAACGACCAGACAAAAAACAATCAACTATGGCAGTTTTGGTTTTGTGCTCTAGCAATTTTTCTGCAAAAGTGGGACACCACAAAACAAGGAGAACAAAGAGTGGTTTAGGTAGCTCAGACGGCTGGTTTATCATCCTATATTTCCTTAGCTGAGGGAAAAGAAAGACAGGAAAAACAAATACTGAAAGAAGTGGAAGGAAGAAGAAATTAAATAAATGAGCTTCCAATTCATCTTTTGCTTAATAATCCTTGCAAAGATAAATTAAGTTATGACAACTTTGGGTTCCAATCAAAAGCAAAATTGTTGCAGTTAAGGACCAATATGAGGAAATCATAAAACTAAACCCAAGAAATTACTATTTGCAAGCAAAATATATTTATGGGGAAATGGCAAATTTTAAAATAAAAAACAACCAACGTGTAAACCTCCATATTACCACTATAACTGGTTTTGATGGTGTGCTTTTCTTTTGTCTGAACAAACTGAAGCAGATATCAGCATTATCCTGGCAGCAAAAGAAACAGGTCTACAGGTGATAGAGTGGCTATGCAGCTGAATAAACCATTGGACTAGAGCACTGCTGTGTAGCAGTTTTTATACATCAAGTCAAGCTGTGTTGCTCAGACTGGGAAAAGGAAATTCCACATGTATCTGCTTGGGACCACCACTGGAGTAAAACATTTAGGTATGACAAGGTCAAGAAAGAGTCAGGAAAAAAAAAGCAGGAATAACAGTTAAGTACTTGACCAACCAAAGACTAAAACTCCTTTCTCCTGGTAGCTAAGTCTTAGGCAGAATTTCCCACAGTGGAAAAGAATGAGATCAGCATGGATGAGGGAGAAAAGTATCAAGCCTACAAATTCAATTAGAATTAAACCCAGCATTCCATTTCCAGTAGCCAAAATTAGCTGCCTTTGAAAGAACCCGTATCTACTCTGCGGTTATTTCGTGAGCATGACATGGTTGCATAGAGGAGAAGGAAGGTACATGAAATAGTGAACAGTTCCAGTGTCAGGCTAGATAGTAATGCAGAGTGCATGTCAGATGGAGCTGTAGACTTAGTGCAGGTAGGGTTTTGTCTGTTCCAACTTTGGAGTAACTTCTTCCTTAAAAGCTAAGGTAAATAGAGAATATGTTATCTACTCTGGAAGATTAGATACATCTGGAATAGCAGATACGATAAATTCACTGTTCAAATATAATAGCACAGTTTACATAGGAGACTGGGAGACCATGTACTGACTTCATATATGACCTTACAGAAAAGTCTCCTGAGTACCCAGAAGAAATCTAAGGCATCAGGTCATTGCAGAACGCAGTAATATATATGAAACTCAGGAAAAGCAGATAGGTAACTGATGAACCAAATAGCTAAGAAAAAAAAAAGGATGTGTTGAGATGGAGAGGAGATAGTCAGAATGGGCTTACATATTGAGTCCTACAGTCTCCAGCAATTTTGTTTCTTTACTGTAAGGAGTTGAATCTCCTTATCAGAATTGCTACCTTGTCCTGAAATCTGGAATACTTTTAAAGAGCGAGCCATTATATCCATATCATTGACCTTCTGCAAGATTGATACTATGTCTATCTGCCCATTAAACTTCAGGAAGGAAAAGCCCTAGTTTTGCACGATCTATTGGTGTCCACATAACAGATTTTATTATTATACAAAAATTCTAAAAAGGCATTATTCTGTTTGTATAAAAGAAGTTTACCCCCACTTTTCCTTTTGCTGTGTAATTGATGTCATTCAAATTTGTTGCCAAACTTTTGAATGTCTGAGACTAAAGTGAGGACTGAGGATTGTAGAAAAACAAGAACAAATGTTTTCAAATAATTTTATATTTGGTATAATAATGCCTAGGGATATTCAAAAGCAATATGTGTTTTCTCCATAAACCAGAGAGTATAGATGAGCTTAGACGGTTTCTGTCACTTCAATGAATTGAGCAGATGGATTCACTGTTTTCAAAGGTGGTATTGTAAAAGGCAAATAAAATGTGATGTGTTCCATACAGTGTCACCACTTGTTCAGTCTAGCTTATCTGTCTCATACCGTCTTGCAGACCTCCAATCTCAACTTTTTTGGAAAAGCCTTCCCACCTGCTTTTCCCCTTTGTCTTTTATCCAGCATACCAGAAAACATGTTTCTGCAATATTTCGCTGTATTAGGTTGTAAGAACTCTTTGCCACAGCTGCCAAAAACTTCATGGCACCTCAAGCAGCTGAGCAGTGATTTTGATTGAAGCATCACTCTGCAACAACAGCTGCATGGGCTCCTTTACCTCCAGTCCTGATCTGACATTAACCCTGGGACAAGAACAGCAGTAGGGCCACTCACATTTTCTGTGCCACAGCAGTGTCAGACGCTAAAGACACAGCAGAATGTAGGAGGCAATAACCAGGCCAGAACACAATGCTTTCAGGCAACATTTGAGGAATACTTGGATCTTGTGCCAGTTCTCTGCACAATAGCAAATTTCACCTGCAATGACTATGAAAAACATTGTGAACTGGGCAGGAATGTGAATTTCCTGTTATCACTGTGAAGCACAATTTTTCATTTAGCTTAAAAAAAAGAAAAAGGAAAAATGAAGATTAAAAAAAAAAGTGAAAAGTATGCTCTTTCTGATATAACTTTTCATACTTAAAAGAAGAATAATATGAAATGGTGTTCACTCTACCAGAATGAATCCTTTATCCTCTGCAAGTTTTAAATATTTAGGACGTCATCCCTTAAACTCAGAAAAGTTCTTGCACATTGTGTGTTATAGTCTACCTAATAATATAGAAGGGATCTACCCTTATTCACAGACAGCTTTCAAGCTACAGAGGAAGACAAATAGGGAAAGAAAAGCAAATCCAAACCAGAACTGGCATACAACCTGTAGGTTTAAAATTAAAAATGACCTGATTTGATACAAACCAAGCAGATTTAAAGGGAAGAGACTCTGGCTTTCAAGATGAAACAAATGTGTTTTTAAAGAATGTCACTCCAGAAAATGCATCAGGAATATCACGGCTCAAAGACTTCTTGACATTCTGTTCCTTGTCTATATCTGTGGGAAGATTTTCTCTTCTCTTACTTTACACAGAAAATCAAGCTTCAATTTTAGACACACAGGATACAAGAGGACAAGGCTGGGCATATCTTTGAGTCAGAGCTTCGAACTCATAATTTTTGTGACATTGAAAACAGGTCAATTGATTTTCCTTTCAGGGAAAACCTGGCTCCAAATCACCATCTTTGAACAAGTTTCCAGCTATTATTTTTATCTTGTACAACCTCTTTTATTTTTTTTTAATACAATTTTTTACCTACCTCTCAGAAGACTTCATATTACTGAGAAGCCCTTGTTCTTGGAGTGCATTTCAAGTTCAAAGACTTTCTAGCAAGTTTTACGGTACTGAAAATGTCTTTCTTTAAAGATTTCCAAGTCATTGTTAGCAATATGACCTTGGGAACTTTTCTATGGCAGAAAAAAGTTACTTATTGAAAGACTGGAATGGAATTCCTGCACAGATATCCATAATGTTGTCAGACTCCCAGGCATGGAGAAAACAAAACTTAACTTTGACAATCACTTACTTTTCACAGTCCAGGTTTTTATTATCACATGAGTTTTCTGGGTTTTCAAAAAGTACTTGGGTTTGTATGTGGCGAGTGGTTTTAAATCTCTGTGCCTTCTGCAAAGAGGAACAAGTGGAAGAAAAGCAGTCTCAACCCTTGTGCGTGACGGAAACAACGACCACACACTTGGTGTGTTTGCAGGACTGCTAACTACTCCTGGTGAGAGCAAAAAGTATTCAGGTATTCAGGAGAAAGACATCCAACATTTTAGCTCTAGAAAGTCAGCAAATCTCACTCTGAGTGTGAGTCCTCCCACAATGACTCATCATAGCCCAAGTACATTGAAATTTTCAGGAAGAATGCCTTTTCATAAGCCAGAGAGAAAACAAAATTTTAGCCTCTAAAGACTGCAAAAACTCTTTCTTTCAAAATTTAATGGTAGTCTAACAGAGGAACAATTTTTATTATTTTTTAGTGTGCTAATAATTAATAAGTGATTTACCCCAAGCTTTTCCTCATGTATTTATGCTGTATTTCAAGAGTTTAGCCCCTCAAGTTTTCTTTTTTTATTTAATCATGGAGTCATATATATATATATATATATATATATATATATATAACCTTCTTCTTGAAAACTCCAGGGGAATATTCTCACATACCCACTTAAAATGTAGATTTTCAATTAAATAATTCAGTCAAATCACATTTCCTTACAGCAGTGCAATAAATACTTTGTCATTAATTTCTATTTCCCTGCAGACCTTATTTTTTCAGACTAAGCTGTTTTATCTGAAAGAGGATTTGCAAAAAAAAGACATTACATCTCAGAAGAAAATGGAAACAAAATAAATTTTAGATACACAAATGTTGTCTCACCATTTCTGGACTCAGCAAAAAATCCAAAATGATTTTGCTCGAACAGATATAAAGGGTAGGTTTTTTTTACAGGATCTTGAGATTCTTAGAGAATATACACAGCAATCAAATAAAAGCACTGCTAAAAAGATTGTGCCCTTATTCCATACCATTAAAACAGCCTTGCTCTACCCTGAAGGCCATAAAGGAAGGATTTAGTTGAATGAATCTTTCTATTTATTGCAGCCATCATTTGCAGCTATGACTTCTTTCCTCCTGCTTCTTAAACTAGTAGTTTACTTTCTCAATTTAGCCTTCTAGCTGTTGAAAATACAACACAAATAAACTAGATAACGAGTAAGCTAGAAAAATTATGCATCCAAAATGAGATGGAACACGAAAGTTGCAGCAGAAACGTATCTGGCAAGACTCAAAAAGCTCTGACAATACATTTTATTTGAGGCAGGGAGGGAAAATGTTCCTTTTCCATCCCTTTCAAGAAAATGCAAATTTTAATGTACTGAGTAGCAATGGAGTACAAAACTCCAATAAATTATAGTTTCCCATGAATTTGATCTATTCGGAAACTAACAGACATAAATCGATTTTGCAGGTGGTTGTTTACCGGTGGATGATTTTTTATTGTCACATCTAGAATACCTCAGTCTCAGAGAAAACTTGTTTCTGTTCTGTGACCAATCTTTATCCTTTAAGATGCACTGCTGCTCTCCCATATAAACTGGAGAAATTAGTTTTCCAGCAAAAGGGAAAAAACTTTTCTCTCTCCTGCCAATTGCAATCTCCAAATGACAGAGCAATATAGTGGTGGATCTGCAAGCACTCTAGAAAAGGTCTTTTTGGAAGAAGCACATAACAGTTGGGAAAAGACAGACAGGGCATGCTAAGCTCTGGCATTCCCCAAGCAGTGATTAACAGTGAACATATGTTACAACAAAAAAAAAGCTTAAGCTACACTAAACCAAGAACTTGTGACAAAAAATAATAACAAAACCCAAAAACCAACCAACAAAAAAACCAACAGCCTCAAGAAGTCACAAGGAGCTTTTCTGAGGAAATCTTTCCCTAACATTCAGGTGACTCCTCTTTCCACTACTCCATAAAAGCTGCTCCTTTGACCTTAACAGAAGCAGTTCAAGACAGACCCCACGGAAATTTTCTTTCATTTAAGTTATAAGTGTTTAAATAACATTACTACTCTTCAAGATATAAGTAAATATAGCAGTTTCCCTCAATACGTTTTGCTGCCACATTTAGTGCCACATTTGGTGCCACATCAGATTGAGATAAGTTTTGTGTGGGGCTTAGTGCAGTTTACACTTGAGGAAATCATGTCATATTATTATGATGTAATTACATATCAGTACATGCACTTCATTTATGTTTATGTGTGCAATGGAGTACAATGTAGGCATATTTCTGATTCATTACATCTTCTCCCATCCCCCTCAGGAGCAGAAATCATTTTGCAGGACTGTAATTGCATGGCTCCTCACAAAGACCATAGCTGCAGAAAGATGTAGAAAAACAAGAGCCAGAAGA
>VXAZ01004520.1:278292-309489 GCA_013399875.1 Gymnorhina tibicen
AAAAACAAGAGCCAGAAGAGTTAGCCTACTTCTCAACAGTAGTATTAATTTTGAGACTGCTAAGCTGTAGGAATCAATTTCATTTATGCAACTTTCAAGAGAAAATTATTTTATTTTCTACATAATTCCTTGAGAAAAAATATATTATATATATATATATATGCATATATAACTCTATATACATATATATATACATACACCATATGAATTATACAAACATATTTAAATAATTTGAGTGAATGAATTCATATAATCTTCTACCTCAGGAATATCATTACAGCAAGGTTTGATAGGAACATTAGCAAATTATATATTTCCTTGATAAAATTCATCAGATCAGTGCTTCACATGCAAAGATCCCCAATGTTTAGACAGTGGTAGATTAACACAAAGCTAAGACAAATACCATGGTTAGCATTATTTGTACTTGTGCTCTGAAGATTTCTAACCACTTTCTGTGAATAAAGGTCCTTTGGGTTTAACTTTAAAATTAACTTCTAAAATTTTAAGATGTGTTTTTTCACAGAAAAGTTAGTGTTCAGATTTTATAGGGCTGGGTTTTTTCCTTTCAATTTCATAGAATCATAGGATCATAAAGGTTGGAAAAGACCTCCAAGATCATCAAGCCCAACCTTCAACCAAACACCACCATGTCAAAAAAAACATGCCACTAAGTGCCATACCCAGTCTTTTCTTGAACACCTCCACCGCTTGCCTGGACGTAGATTCCATTCCAAAAGCCCATGCCAATGCCTGACCACCTGTTCAGTGAAAAAAGCCTTCCTGATGGCCAACCTGAACCTCCCCTGGCACACAGCCTGAGACTGTCCTCCTGTCCTCTCACTGAAGCCTGGGAGAAGAGGCCAACCCCCACCTGGCTGCACCCTCCTTCCAGGCAGTTGTAGAGAGTGATAAGGTCTCCCCTGAGCCTGCTTTCCTCCAGGCTAAACACCCCCAGCTCCCTCAGCTGCTCCTCACAGGACCTGAGCTTCAGACTCTTTCCCATCTCCACTGTCCTTCTCTGGACATGCTCCAGCACCTCAATGTCCTTCCTGAATTGAGGGGCCCAGAACTGGACACAGGACTCAAGGCATGGCCTCACCAGTGCCCAGTACAGGGGGACCGTCACTGCCCTGGCCCTGCTGGCCACACTGTTGCTGATACAGGCCGGGATGCCATTGGTCTTCTTGGACACCTGGGCACAGCTGGCTCATGTTCAGCTTCTGTTGGCCAGCACACCCAGCTTCTTTTCCATCAGTGTCTTTACAGTCCCTTTTTCTCAAGCCTTTAGCACTCTCTGGGGTTCTTGTGACACGAACTTCTGACTGAGCACCTCACCTCATTGAATCTCATCCAACTGGCCTATCAATCCAGCCTGTCCAGATCTATCTTCTGAGCCTTCCTACCCTCCAGCAGATCATCACTCCCACCTGTGTCATCTGCAAACTTACTCAGGCAACACTTAAAACCCTCATCCAGATCACTGATAAAGATAATAAACATGCCTGGCCCCAGCACTGAGCCATGGGGAACACCACTGCTGACCAGCGTCCAGTTGGATGTAACTCCATTCACCTCTGCTCCCTGAGCCTGGCCATCCAGCCAGTTTCTAACCCAGGGCAGAGTGCCCCTGTCCAAGCCATGAGCTGCTAATAGGACTTGACCTGCTTTCAAAAAATCCCATGTTCCTCAAACAATTAGATATCATCTAAATAAAGACTTTTCTCAGCTCCCTAATAAAGTGCGTCAGTAAAGGAAATTTTGTAGTACAATATATTATTGAACACACAAATAAAAATCCAAGCAAATCACTGCAGTTTTAATTTTCTAATCAATGTTTCTTGCCTAGAAAACCATTTACAATATAAAGATTGATCCACAAAAGGAAAGCTCAGGGTGTTCTTATCTAGGATCCATACATTATGCTTAAAATCCAAGCTGCATGTACTAAAGTAACATAGTTTCCAGCTAGTCATCTAAAAGAAAATAGTGCAGATTCTTGTCACAGTGTACAATATTAACTGTCTTATTTTCTGTAAGTGTTTCAACCTGGAAAAAAAAGTTTTCTTCCTGTCCAAATAGAGGTCAGAGGGAGGTGAAGTTGTACAAGTTATTAGTCAGTTATTCTTATGGGGACTCTGAAAATTGCAATACAAACAAGGCAGAAGTATGTTGATTTAGTCTTTTAGTAATATTAATAAAGAATTTTACCAATGGTCTCTTTGTGTTGAGAGAGAAAGCAAGCCTATTTCCATGCACCAAGTTATATGGTATTCATAATATTTCTCATCCATTCACACATCACAAAACAAAGTAATAAAAGGCCTGGCATATCATACAGGCATAAAATAATACACTGTGATGAAACTGTAGCTGACAGTTTTTGACACCACTAACTCCACATAGATAGTGTGAAGACTAAAAAAATCATGACAGGAAATAGGCATAATATGTAAATGACACTGCGCCTCGAAAAAATAGCTGCTTAAAATTAAAAATACAAGATCTTTATATTTCTTTCATATTACCAAACAGTGATCAAACCTGCCTGATACTTTGCCAAGAAAAAAAAAAAAATACACATTGCTCCTACTATAAAGAAAATTGAATTTTCTCTATTTAAGCTCTTTTCTTAAATTCATCAATAATTTCCTACATTTTAAAACTCCTTTTGATTTGCAAGTCATTCATGGAACAAATATTTTATAAAAAAGATGTTTCTCAAAGGAACTAAAGGATGTAAGTTTCTTTAGTCATTTTTCATACCATATTGAATAAACACAAATGGACTTAAAGTGTTTCAGCATTTGACAGATGCTTAGTCTCTACTCAAATGTTCACTTATCCTTCATACTACACAAAAGCAAAAGGACATCAAAGAAAGTCTAACTATATGACAGAGTTTTTTTCCTCCAGAAGGCTGATTAATAAAGTTGCAGCTGCTGTGACCAGAAAAAAATCTAGTAACTCTAAAAATAAACAATAACTCTAAAATAAATCTACAACCTTGGAACTGTCCATAGAAATAAAACCTTTATAGTACAATAAAAGATAAAATATGGAAAGCGCTGTCACTGTTCTGTAGAGTATTATCACTTGATGACTTATATCCAGAAAAATATTTCAAGACCAAGAAAACTTCACAAGTATGATTTTAAATAATTTTCACATGATAAAATACATGTGAAAACTAATATCCACATTACTGACAATATGTACTGCTGAATTTGTTGACTTTTTATATTTGTAAAGACATATGGGTATACACACTTATGCCTCCGTGTCGGGTTAAAAATCTTCCTACTTTGGAACATTAGCACATTTTTACAGTGAAGGCTATGTAGATTGAATTAGCTTTAACCTCAGTATCTGGAGTAAGGACAACCACACAGACATAGAAATAAAGGTGGTAAGACCTTCCTCAGGAGGTGGAAACAGTTATTGTCTCCATGGAACTTCAGACATAATATTTCTAGTATCAAACCTAACAATGGAAGGACAGCCTTATGGGGTTCTTTTAAAAGCCAGTTCACACACAGATTTCTCAGAAAAAAATGCTATGCACCGACTGTTTAGTTTTGCTGACTTGTAGCGTCTAAGTGTGCTTGTGAAAAGCAAAGAAAACGGAAATGGTATGCAGGAGTTCTTTTCGTATTTTCAACTTCGTTCATGTCTTCTGCAGACTTTATAAACTCTGAAAACATTTTTTTAAACTGCTTGATGTGCACACACACTTTGTTTAAACCAGAATTGCTTAAATGTTTGAAAAGCTGAGAGCTCATTCCAGAGCAGGAGTAACACCAACAGTTTCTTTGCAAAGGTGTTTACTATCCAGCATGGTGTAATAATAATCTTGGTCACAATACCTGCTACTCCAGGAGACCTGATATTGAAACTCTGATTGGTTTCATATATTAGATATTTGTCTTGGCTTTGATATTTCAGCCTGATAATGAAAGATTGGTAATTACACTTTCTAGACTATGCTTGCAGGCAGAAGCAAGTCATTACAATAGGTTAGAAGAAATATAAACCAAATATACAATAGCAGAGTACAGGTAAATATAACTGCACCATTTTCACTCTAATTGTTTTTGTTGTAATAGTAAAATATGACAGCTTTAATTGAAAAAAAAAAAGACAATTTCTACATTGAGAAGATTAAAGAAGAAATAAAAAGTCAAAACATAAAAAGAGGAAAACCTGAAATTTTTATGAAGAGCAGTGAGTGAGGAGAACAACAAGCCTTCCTTGAACACACACTTCCATGCCTTGCTACAGACAGGTTTTTCTACCTCTCATCATTCACATTAGAAATTATAAATTTCAATCAATTTTACACAAAAGGATAAAAAAAAATGTGGCTTTCCTACTGTGGGGCCACCCCACTGCCTGCCCTGGTGAAGCACCTTCAAAACAGAGAAGCCTCACTTAAATACATTTCTAACTATAAACTGAACAGGACTGAGACTTAAGGGATGGGATGTTTCCCTGCATACAGGAAGATCCCAGTTTAAGGCTATCCTATGTGAATCTATTTCAGTCTTAGTTTGACTTTAAAGAAAAATTAATAATGACCTGCTAAATTTCTTGTTCTGGCTGTATGAAACTTCTCAAAAGTCCCTGAAAAATCTTTACTCCCTTCTTAACTCTCCAGTATTAACACAACAACTACCTTTTACCACAGCTTTTTATTATAATCATAGTCAAATTTCTTTTTGAAAAATTGATTAAATTAATCAATATTCTAGATTAACAATATCTTTGATGATATTTTAAGATCATGTTTCTCATGAAATGCTGTGGAAAAGGTTTTCTCTTAGACGTACTATGGAATCACTTTGAGACAACAGAAAAAACATCAGTGGAAAACCAGCAGAAGGGTCACTGGGGTTGACAAGACAACTTAAACTCTTGTACTCAGCTGTACCTTCCAGTAAGAACATGTCTCATCTTCTTAACTTTTCAGTATGTATATCAGTTAATGAAGTAGACACGATATGCTTTTGGCAGGCTTGAGTCCTGGAAAGCAAAAGGAAAATGCTAAGAGAACTTGTGCTTGTGATCCCTGTCACTATTAAACCCTGCTCAATATCTCTGGGGAAGGTAAGAGAACTGTTGACTGAGCTCTGCAGAAAATAGGCTGACATCTCATGTTGTAAGGTACATTCTGAAAGGATTCTTCAAACATAAAGCAAAGAACCATTCACTGACATCTGTGATCCTCTATGACTAAGTGAAAAACAGCCAGAGAGTTGCAAGAGCTTGTATTTGCTAGCTAGATGCATTTAATGCTAGATGCTCAGAAAACGAATGTTCTGACTGAGGTTTTCTAATGTCAGACTGATCTCCCTGGAGTTTTCTGTTAGTGGCACACAATGAACGCAATTCTCCCTACTGAAAGTGAAATAGTGAAGTGTATTCATGGGGTTAAAAGACCAGCAAGCCTGGTAAATCTGTGCCTTGACTACCTGCACAGAACACAATAGAAGTGCAAGGAATAGACAATGCAGAGAAGAGAAATGGAGCATTGGTAATATGTTGGCTGGTGGGGGAAAAAAGGGAAATCCTCTGGATTTCTCTTCTCAAAACCTGAAACTCGGGTGTCCTCTTTTGAAACATTATCTGGGGACTGTGAACTATGATTCCCAGCCATATCTCATTATCGATAAAGATATGCAACTTGTCGTCACTGAAGACTGACAGTTTGGGAACACAGAACAACACAAGAGAATGTAATCACAAGTGACACTCTCAGCTACAAGGAAAGAACCACTCAGCACTTCCCATTTTTCAGAAGAAAAACCCCAGTGACACTAGAAATATGTGGATACCATGAGCAAAAATATATTGATAATAACTTTCCTTTTTATTACAGTATGATTCTCAGCTGACTGTAGGTTAAAATTTTAGATCAGCCTCCTGTTTTGTACCTTATCATTTCATTCTAAAGGCTTTAGAGAAATTCAGATTTGCATGCCAGACTGCTCACTACACATAAATACACCATATGTTAGAAAACATTCCCAGCTGTTGGAAAAATTATTTGCTTAAAACTGAAAAATCCTGAATATTGTTATTTAGCAAATAGTTTGGAATTGCTATAGAATTGTATTGCTATTCAAATGTATATTATAAGCACTTTTTTTAGAGGTGTCAAGGCAGCTACATACCAAGGGATTTTCCGGTCTTCTGGTACTTGGCACAAATTTTGAAAGCAGCCTCCACAAATAAGCTTCTGAGATATATAATATCATTCTTTAAAAAACTGCCTCTCTAAATCTTTATCTGGCAGAATGCAATGAAACGAAACACAGCAGGAGCTAACTGGTTAGTTACTTCCCCCTGTTTAAAAAAAAAAGAAAACGCTATATCTGTTCCAAAGTGAAATACAAACAGACTCTTCTCAGCACCTATGCACATTAAAACAGTGGTGGCCAGGGAAGTAAAGGTGTCAGCCTACTTGGCTTACTTATAGCCACAGAGTAAAAAGATGGACTGATGATACATACTGCAGCTCAAAATGACACCTACAAGACAAAAGCCAATGCTTTGCTGGAGGCAATATCTTATAATTTCCAGTAAATGAACACATGATTAGAGCAGAATAAATGAGAGTCATCCATTGCCTCCATAGTTTTGGAATGACATAATTACATCCAGTTAAGGGAAGTGCATGCAATAGTCAAACAGAGCTTTCTCAGCAGCCCAGCCCAAATTATGGAAACAGGATATCACCATTGCCAGACGATCTCTAGAGGAAACATATTTCTCCGATCCTGTCTTCTATAGTATAGCAAATATTTAATTGTTGCTACAGATAGAAATAAATACACAGTTCAGTGTGTACTGCTTCAATAAATACTGCTTGATTCAATGATACTAAGGCATCATACACAGTAACATAGTAACACGAGCAATGTAAGAATTTTAAGAACAGAAAATAACCCTACGGGAACTACAGTCATTTTGGCACTATTTCTCATAAATGGTATTGGTATTGGCAAACAAGGTAATATTTCTACCTGCAAATAAGTGCATAATGCAAGCTATAAGGTGCGTTTTCTGTGCCTCTTCAAAAGAATATTAAATTTTAGAAAAATAAGTAAATTATTGATACAAATTTTTTTTGTCAGGTTGATGTACTAAGCTAATACCTAGCTAGCTCTTGTGGTGCACTCGTCATCAATGGATTGATACATAGTTCTTTTCATTTAACAAAAGAATACATGCAATTAATGAATGTAAAGGACAAGATTGTATAAATCCTGCCTCGGATATAAGAGAAGGTTTTAACTGGTTTTAGAGGTAAACATAGTTGTTGTACCTCTCCTGCATCAAGATTACACAAAAATTGGGTAGTATTTGACCATGAGAGTTTCACAGCACAGGAAGAACATGGCACTGAACACAGACACATTTCAAGGCTCACTCCAAGTTTGTGCTAAGTGGATTTTTCACAGTATCTTGTGAAAAAAACCTAGTTAACAGTGTACTGAGATGTAGAGGATGAACATACAAACAATATCCAAGCACTTACATGAGTAATAAAGGTGTAACGAAAACTTTCACTAATAAAGAAAAAAAATAAGGATTATTTCTAATGAAATATTCAGTAGACAGAGTCTGCATTTATACCTGGCTCATGGATCTTACAACAGATAAAGGAAATTTAGAAATATAAGCTTTTATGGTATTTCTATTAATTATTGTTAAAAATCCAGTTAAGAAAAAGAACATAACAGAATATTCTGAATGGTAGCAGCAAAGGTTTTCACTTAGGCTCCTGAGCATATGTTAGAAAGCCTTATAATTGAATATTAGAAGACATGAATGATAAATATTAGAAGACATGGAAGAACCACTGTTCTTTAGATTCAGACTTGGGAAAAAATGAAGTAGAAAAGTAATTGCATAAACAAAACCTTGGTAAAATTATGCTTTCAATATTTTACTGTCGGACTTCTGATAGTAAGAAATAAATAAAGAGACAGTAGTTTGGAACACAAAAACAATCACTGAAGCAAAGGTAAGGACGGAAGCAGGGCATCATAGACCACTGAGGCCTCCCTGGCCACCTTATCACTAAACAGGGAATCATGGAATTCTATTGGGTTTGGGTTGGAAGAGACCTTAAACATCATATCATTCCAATTGTCCTGCCATGGATAGAGACACATTTCACTAGACCAGAGCACCATCCAGTCTGGCCTGGAGCTTTTGCCACATTATTAAAGAAACTAAAACTAAGAGGACATCCTGAAAGAAAATTCTTCAGTGCATGAAAATCAATTATCAGATAATGAACATATTTATGTGTTCTAGATCTGTAATATTGAACAACACTCAGAGAAGTCGCTAAAATAAAAGAACATTATTTTTGACAGGGTTAACTAGGAAAAAAATCTCTTCATCATTCAACATTCCTGCACAAAGATTTGGCAGGAAAGCACAAAAAATTATCCAGGAAACATGAAGGGAAACCTAATTATGGTTTCATTGCAGGCTGTCAATATTCAATTCCCAATTTTTTTTGCAAGGCAACCAAAAAAGTTTTGTTTATTGTAGGATCATAGAATGTTAAGGGGTTGTAGTGGACCTTGAAGATCATCTAATCCCAACTGCCCCTGTCATGGGGGGGACACCTCCTACTAGATCCCATCTGGCCTGGCCTTGAACACTTCCAGGGCTGGGGCATCCACAGTTCCTCTGGGCAACCTGTACCAGTGTCTCACCATCCGAACAGTAAAGAATTTCTTTCCAATATGTAACCTAAATACAACTTGAACAAATAGAAAACTAAGAAATGTTTTTACTAGAGCTTTAGCTTTGAGCTTGCATGAGTTAATTTGTTTCAAAATTTTCTCCTATTACACCTTTTCCATCTAGCTCTTTGTGTTAGCCCCAGCTCTGGTACTTTGTAACTTTTTTATAAACCTGACTGTTGAGCACTTTTTTATATTGGCCCTGTTTCTCTCTCTCTGTTCCTCTGCAAGTACTACAGCTGTCAAAACCAGCCATATTAATAGTTGCTAGCACTGTTATGACATGCAGTGTAAAACAAAGCTGCAGGCATGCAAGCCACTGGCCAAAATGGATAGTTACCACTATTATCTTTAGGTCTGCATTCGGCAGTTTTATTCTCAGTCAACTTTCTGGCTGGCTTTGTTTTATGATGGACAGCACCTGTTTATCACACATTTGGACTGTATCATGCTTCAATATATTTTTCTTTATGAGTCTTGTGAACAGTGATAATTCTAAAGGTAAACTAGATGGGTAAGGAGTTACTTCTATAACTCATTAGGTTAAATAAATATAAGATTTTATCAAGATGATGTAGTTAAAACTATAAAAGTCACTGTATTCTTAAGAATTTCAGAGAAAAGCGTGTTGTCAAAATATTTAAAACTGTCCTATTTCTTACCAGTCTTTTCTTGATAGCTTAAATACATGTATAAGTAGCTTAGAGACACCATTGATCTTCCAATTTGGCAAATCCTAAATTTACATCTGTCTAGTTCAACACCTTTTCCAACAAATTATTTGGGCCAACCTTTATCATTACTGTTAGAATCCAGATGAAAAGCTGATTATGTACCTAGAAGTGTTAAGTACTTTAAAAGAGAAAGCTGTCACACACACATCCTACCCAATGTCACATAAACAAGTAATTTTTAATATACACCAACATATCAACATGGATTAAAGATCTGTTGAATATCACAGAATCACAGGATGGCTGAGATTAGAAGGGACCTCCAGAGCTCCTCTAGTCCAATCTACTCTCAAAAGCAGAACCACCTGGAGCCAGTTGCCCAAGACCATCTGAAGACAACTTTTCACATTCAGTAAATTTTTCCTGATGTTCAGAGGGAACTTTATGCTTTTTGGTTCATGCTGATTGCCTCTTGTCCCATGACTGGGAACAATCAGAAGGATCCTGGCTCCATCTTCTTTGTACCCTCCCTTCAGGAATTTACATACATTAATAAAACCCTCCCTAAGTCTTCTCTTCTCCGGGTGAAACAAGCCCAGATCTCTCATAGGAGAGATACTTCAGGCCTTTCATCATCTTCATGGCCCTTCATTGGACTTTGAAACTGGTCCAACTAAACTTCTTCCTGGCTGGGTGGCCTCCAGCATATACTGGTGCCTGGAGTTTTTTCTCCCCAGATGCAAGACGTTATATTTCCCTTTGTTGAACTTTATGATGTTCCAGTCCTCCCACTCCCCCAGCCTGCTGAGGTACGTCTGGAAGACAGCATGAGTCTTTGGTGATTCATCCACTCTCTCCAGTTTTCTGTCTGATACAAACTTACTGATAGTACACTCTGCAACATCGTCCAAATCACTGATGAAGATATTAAACAGGACTGGATCCAGGAATGTCCCTTGGGGTACACCACTAGTTTAATCAAAGCTGATTAATTGGTCAAGCATAACTTCCTTTTGCTGAATTTCCTTGTCCATCAGGTGTCTGGAAATGATTTCCAGGATTAGATGTTCCCTCACCTTCCCAGGATGGAGGTAAGGATGGCTTTCCTCACCATGTAGTTCCTTGGGTCATCTTTCTGCGTTCTTCCTCAAAGTAAGATTCACCATGATGAATCAGAGATTATCAAATGAGCTTGCAATCACACCTGTCATTGTACCCCATCAGAGTCCTTGGGTTTATGTATATAGAATTTGCTTAACTATTCCCTGACCTGATCCTCTTCTATCAAGAGTACATCTTCCTTGCTCCAGCCTATCCCTCTGGTCACTGGGACACAGTATTCCTGAGGGCTAGGAAGCAAAGAAGGCATTGAGTACCTCAGAATTTTCTGTCTTGCATAACCAACTCCCCTATCTCATTCAGCAACGGAACCAAATTTTCCCTTGTCTTGTTTTTATCACCTGTGTGCTTATAGAAGTCTTTCTTGTCCTTGGATCTCTTAGAAAGTTTTAATTCCATTTGGGTTTTAGCTTGTCTAGTGTCATCCCTGGATATCTGGACTTGGGTAGGAACACTTTTTTCACACATGCAGCCTCCTTTTGTATTTACCTTACTTCCTGCTCATTGTGATAGACTGTACTTAAACTTGAGGAAGGCGATCCTTGAATACTAAGCAACTTTCTTCCTTCCCTCTAGGGACTTATTAAAATAATTCCTCCAAGCATCATTGAAGATGTCAAAGTCTTCTTTCCTGAGGTCCAGGTTTGTGAGCTTGCTTGTCACCCCTCTCCCTTCCCCCAGAATCTGGAGCTGCTCCTTCATGCATCACATGTCACTGCAGCAAAGGCTGCCTCTGGTGTTTACATACCTCTTGCTGGGGAGTTTGGGGTCCAGTGCAGCATCTGTCCTTGCTGACTTCTCTACCACTTGGCAGAGGAAATTATCATCAATGCACTCCAGGAACCTCCTGGGTTGTTTACGTGCTGATGTGTTGTCCCTCCAACACATATCAAGGTAATTGAAGACACCCATGAAGACCAGGACCTTCAAACTTGAGGTCTGTATAGAGTCTGAACTACTTGTTCTTCATGGTCAGGTGGCCTTTTGTAGACACCCACTATAATGTTACCTTTGCCTAATCCTAACATGTAAAATATCCATTGGCTCCTCATCCACCACTAGGCAGATTTCCAAGATCTTAAGCTGCTGTGTCACATAAAAGAAACTCATCTCCTCATCACACTTTCCTGTCCTTCTGAAAGAACCTGTATCATTCCTTAGCAGCATTCCAATCTTGGGGGCCAACTTGCTGTAAGTCCATCATCCCAACAAGAACATAGTCCTGCAACTGCAATATACGTGAACATATATACACACACATAAATATTTGTATCAGGAATGCTCTTCACTTTTGATTTTCCACTGTCATTGCTGTTCACCTCATGACCCCCTCTGGAAGTCTTGTCAGGTAAGATTTATTTCAAACAAATTCCCTCCTGTCCTGTCTCTGATGGGAGAGAATATCAAGGGAACTACTGAGAAATCAGTGCAAGATGAAACATAAAAAAATATGACTAACTGCTAAGAAATAAATAGACATAATGGTAAATTCCTCCCCCATACTGCCCCCACCCCCACCCCGAGGTTCAAAACCAACTTAATGTAGTTCAAAAAATGACTCCCAACTATTCCCAGGAACAAATATCCAGTCAAGAAAATGAGGATGAGACTGCTGATTTGGAAAAAACATTAGCACAAAACATGTGCAGAAGATTTGGGGAACTCCCGCTGATCTAGTTAAGACAGGAATCAGCGAGTATTTTCCTTTCTTGTACTTTTTTCTAGACCTTTAAAAATTATATTGTAATGCCTAACAAATGCTTACAGTAAATAATACAATATTACAATTTGCTCAGTGATGGCAAATATGTTACAAACATTGCACAACAAATACAAATAAATAGACAAGTGCATGGCCTGTACATTGTAGAACCCTCTTTAAACATGATAGAGCTAGAAACAATAGTAATGTGGTGATATCAACAGGGCAGGGATGGCAAAGACTTGGTAAGATTTGAGCAGCTAAGTCTATACTGTATGTTAGACTGCATCCATAACATTTGGTGCAGTTCCAGTCTCAGTTTGTTGGGTGGAGAAACATATGTGGTGGAGATTATATCCTTTCAGGAAGACATTACCTTAAGATGGAAAGACTCACAGTGCCTCATCATGTACACTTAAATGTGAATATTAATCTCCTGTCTGTGTTTCATAAGAAGTTCCGTTTACCAGAGCAATCCATTTTACACAAAAAAAATAATCAGAATTAAGTGTCAAATTGAAAAGATGCTGTACATTTAATCCTTGTATATTGCCACTTTGCAAAGACATTCACTGAACTGGTGATAAAACCACAACAAGTTTCCATCATAACACAACAAGAGCTCCAAGAGCATTGAAACAATGTGTTTGGTTCACAGGTATGTTCTTCTGATATTGAGGAAGCTTCTGGAAGCCAAGTTGCAGTTGTCAGTTGACTCAATATTAAGTTTTTGTCCACATGACCATGAAGGAAATAAGCTGCCATATGCTGAATATTAATACATCTTTCAATGTTTTGGTTAGTAAATATTCTTTCACGCTTTTCCAAATCTGCATATGTAATTTCAGGACAAGTAGTAGAAATGTAGGCAGTCATACTAAGCAGTTGTCTTTTTCACTCATTTTTGTAATTTTACTGTAAAATACATTTCTTCCACTTTCAAGTAAATGCTTTAAAATTTAAATAACTTGTAAATCTAGATACAAAGGAAAGGCCTCAAAAATTGTTGGACAATTATATATAAACTTCAGCTCTTTAGAATTGCCAAAAGTGCCAGAAGATTGAAATGTAAATTAAGGAAAAAAACCACTTAGCTGGAGATGTTGTCTGTCATTTGAAATCAATATTAGTGTTAAACTTCACCAAGAAGTTAAATTACTTCATTTTAATAGCTGTATTAAGCCCAGAAGCAAATCTCATTCCTTGCAGGTAACTCACAGAATATGAGAGAAAACATCGGCTTAGAGTGCTGCATACCTTTGTGTTTCACAACATTCAGAATTTCCTTGTTTCTATTACCAGTCTGTGAGTTACTTGTGGGACAGATAGAAACCCTGGCTTTAGGTGTACACTCTTATCAGGGTCAGGTCTTATTGTAACTCTTTCCCTTTTAAAGGAAACAGTCAGAAGCAGACAAGGAACTGGGAAGGAAATTCCTCACGAGCAGACATCTCTAAATGTTCCTCTAATGCTTGTTGCCTATATGCACTTGATAGCTTTCTCCTCTTTAAATATGACAGAAGTTAGCTAGGACGCCTCTAGCAGTGGCTAGCTGATCAACATTTACTTTGAGCAAATTTTAGGTTGTTTTGCTTGGATTAGTTGGGAGTCTAAAGCTGATGAGGGCTGAGTACAAGGCACTGGCATGAGATTGAGTATAAGCCATTTCCTTCTACTCTGGTGACTCATAACATGAAGCATTATGTCACTTTCATTCTTAAAGCACTAAATGTTTTAGTGAAGATGAAGATAAAATGTATCCTGTCTTCCTACGTGCCCTGGTGGACCTGCATACTTTGGCTGTGACCTGACATACCGTGATAAGAGACCTGGTTTATATATCATTTTAAATAATTAGGCATTGAATTATCTTCTGAGTAGGTGAAATTGCAATGTCTGCCTTTTCTAGACTAAGAGCTGATAGTACTGCTGGAGGGAGAAAGCCTTTACCAATCCCAGTGGAAGTGCCCTTGAACTCAGGAAATAATTAAGTGAAACAGTAAATGGAAATTACCCAGTAGCTGAGGTGCTGAAAAACGGGCATTAAAGAGGAATAGGGAATTTTTCCCCTTTTTTTACCTTGCCTTTTGAGGGTTGCTGAGCAAGAAACTTGGCAAAGACATCAGCAAGGGTCATCCTGAGCTCCTTACTTGTCAAATACCTTCTCTAGAACAGAGGAAAACAGAGCATTACATTGGTGGGTGTGTATACACATATATATACATTTTCTTTGTTGATAACAGAGATGGACGAGAGAGAGAACGTTAAAGCCCTAATATAAGAATTTTAGGTAATTTTTCATACTCTGAGATAAAGTTTCTTCCAAATTTCTCGTAACTTAGCACTATCAGAGTACTTTTCTTTATATATTCTTCTGGAACAAATTTGCTTAACATCTACACAGCTGATCTGATTTTTTGCCTTTATTAAGCTCTGGATCAACCAAGCCTTAAGGTTAACACAAGTAAATTTTCATTTTTACTCTTACAGATCTACCCTTCTCTTCTCCTTGGATTTTGGCATGCTTGGATTTTGTTTTTTTTTTTCTTGTTCCCTTTACATCAGATGAAAATTCATGATTTTTCTTCTGTGGGAAGAGATGACTGGAACTGTGTCTTGGCTGGCCAAAGCCACCAAGGAAAACAGCTACTGGCACACAGCAAGGAGTTTAGAAGATGTGGGAGAGCAGAGGGAGAACAGAAACTTTTCTGAGTAGCTGTCTTACTGTATTCTGTGATTTTCTTTTTATTGTTAATGTGTGTTAGATTTGTCTCTCTTGTAATGTTATTATAAATGTTGTACTTTAGAGTATAATAATTGATTTCAGGATGGGTCCATTAACTTTTCCTTACCTGATAATCAAAAGATGCAATTATTTTCCAGTGAGATAATTCAAGATGGTATTCAGAGAATGATCTTCAACTAGTGTAAATATTAAAGAGGTTGACAAAATGAAATTTTATTCGTTTTACTTTCAGCAGACATTTCCCCCCAAAACTGGATTTTTTAGGTTTTGGGGGATTTTTAAATTGCGAAACGTAGTTATGGGGTTAAAAAGCCATTCTGAAAAAAAGGAAAAAGGAACATATAAAAAATTCATTGCACTATAAACACTATAAACACTGAGAACATGGTCAAGTCCTGGTGGTCTCAGACCACTGATATACTATAACTCTGTAAATATTTTCAAAAGACAGCAACTGCAAAAGTATTTTAAATAATGTGCTCCCTATCCTTTAAAAAAATTCAGGATGTATCTGTGTAACAGTGGTGCTAGGGAAGCTGTGTAAAATAGGACCAAGTGACTTAGAAAAAGCTCTGTTATTGCTCTGGTTATTTGTTCCATATGTTAATAAGGTAAATATATATTTAACTTAACTGTGGCATAGCCCTAGAAAAAGCTTAATTTACAGCTCCACAACAGCTATTTTCCTGGGAAAAATGCCCTTCTTTATCTTGGACACATTTTTAAAGTAATATTTACTTTTTTTTTTTAAGTAATATTTACTTATTATTTTTTAAGTATTATTTACTCTTCTAAAGTGTGGAAATACCAAGCATAGACAAATTCTTGTGCTTCTGACCATAAGCTAAAGCTGTGTGTATCCAGAGATCTCTTGCTTTTCTACAGGAAGGAATGTGTAATAGACAGCAAAAAACAGCCAACCAAAGGAGGTTCTTGTGATTCTTTTTTTCGTTTATTGCAGTAATTCTTCATGACTTTGCTGGATTCTTAGACTAATTAATTCACTCACTGTTACTCCTTACAGATTCAAATGTTTCTCCCATATGCACTCCAACCAAGATCAAAATCACCCTAAAAGTTTTCATTCTTTTTATATATAGTTTGTCGGTTTCTGTTATTTGTATAAAGAATATATATTATATGACTTCTTAACAAGAAGTGGTTTTTTTGGTCCCAGTTAAATATCTATAGTTTGTCGGTTTCTGTTATTTGTATAAAGAATATATATTATATGACTTCTTAACAAGAAGTGGTTTTTTTGGTCCCAGTTAAATATCTTTGTACGTAATACAGAGATTTTACTAATGCCTCCTGTCCTCTTAAAATGTCCCCAGAGGAATGGTCAGCGAGACACCCTGTTTTCATAGCCAACTATTTCATTTCCTAGTTGGAATCCGAAACACAGAAAAAACCCCTTTCCATCAATGTCTTTACAGTCCTATCTTCATAACTGTCTGCTGTCTGGCATAGGGATGTTCAGGAAAGACAGGTTCTAGCCCTTCCTACCTTCCCAGATGATCATGTTCTTATGGAAGCAGTTTAAATTAAAAAAAAATCTCTGAAGCATCAATTCAAAAATTTACTAGGTCAGTCCCTTGGGGAAGCAAGTCTTAAAAAAAACCTGATGCATTTTAGAGGGTGTCCTGAAAAACTGTTTGGACCTGAGCATGGCAGAGCAAGTGCCAGGGCAGAGCTGAGTTGGAAGTTTGGCTTCATGGGACCTGTCCAGTGGCACAGGAATAGCTCAAACAGTGCAAACACCCTAAGGAGCTGCTATTGTGCCTTACAAGGCACAGAGCTCATTTCTTCCCTCCCAGTTCTGATTCCATCAGTCATGCCTCTGCTTGAGGAACAGGACAAACAGAGGAAATCATGCTGTAGCTAAAGAAGAAAATGTAGTCTGAATAATAAAAAATAAATTAAAAATCCCCAATTAATTAGAAAAGGACTACAGGAATAAAGAATGAAACAATATGTACCTAAAAAAGAAAATCTTACCTATCTTATGATGCTTATCAAGATATCTTATGAAGAAATCTTATGATAACTTGAATGGTTTAAAAAGTTATACATGACCATGAAATTTAAAAAAAATGCAGCTGCTAAATATACAAGAGTTGGAAGAGTTACAGCAATATTGTTCCAAATTTATAAATTCCTGCATTTCTTAAATTCACATATATCTATATTTGTATTTATATACATACACCTATATTCACATGTACACATAGTACACGTGTATTTCAAAGGAATATTTTCAAGTGCGAAGTCTACAACAAAACAAATTCTTACTAGCATCTGTTTGCACCAGTCACAAAATATTGTTAGGCAAAGTTCACCAATTATCTAAAATTAAGTTGTCTACAATGAAATAGCACCAGGAATTAAATACAGCAGTAGAAGAGTTTAGTTCATAACTTACCTCCTAAAGCAAAACTCTGACAGAGTATCTAAGAATGATTAATTATAATTTCATAATTTTAAAGAAAATTATAATGGCTACTATTATCCAAACTGATATTTATTTACTATTGTGTGAAAAAAAATATTTATACCTCATATGAATATCCCTTTTAACAAGTTCTTGTGAGGAACACACAATACAGTTACAAAAGATTGCCAAAATGCCATTTTATGCCACTTTCAAATATCATTCCTGAACTTCTCAATTGCCAGAGGCAGAGGGAAGAGTCTCCTAATGCTCTTTTACCTACTTCCCTTGATTAGCATCACCTTTCATTTAAAGTCAGAAAAATTAAATTATCTGTAGCACTGTTTGTTATGGAACACTGAAAGGGACTAAATTTCATATATTCAGCAATGGATTGAATGTGCCTGAAGAAAAATGCGAAACCAATAAACTATTAGATTATAGTTTACGATGCCATATGTTGTCATCAAAGTGAACAGCAAACTCTGAAATTCAGAGTCATGATGCTGTAAAAGCACTATGTGTTCAAGAACGAATGCTGGCTTTAGGATTTAGCATGAGGTGAAATAAAATTAGAATTCAGCACTTTCTAACCTAAAATCAGCCCCATGAACATTTTCTAATTAAATGAACGCAACAAAGACTTCTTGACATAAGCTTGCCTAGTCATTTCTTGTACAAGTCATTAAGAAAATAATGGAAGTACCTTAGAAAGAATGAAGAGTTTGGTTAAATAACAAATATTTTACTTCGGATGAAAACTTTTCCATATACAAGTAACTTAAGAAAATACAAAAGCTCCAACAAACTCTCCTAAGCTGTAGGCAGTTCAGTAAGTTTGAGAAAACAACTCAGAAATAAGTACATTTTCACTTATTTTGCCACAAATTAGGGTACCTTGTCATTAAACACATGCAAAACAACTTCCTTCTGTCTGCCAATTGAGGGTGGTTCCTTATTACACATACACACATGAGAATTATGTTCTGCATGCAACTGTTTATTTTTGTGATTTTATAATGTATCCCGCAGGTAATAGACTTGTGTTTAAGACACTGCAATAATGGAGAATGCAGCAACAAAGACTTGGGTAAGGGAACTGCATTAAAATGTTCATAGCTTTCGCAGTAAAGTTGAAATCACTCTCTCCCTCCTTGTATGTAACGTTTATTATGAGATACTACTGATATGATAAAATGTTTTCTTCTGAACAAAACGGTGATTTTTTTCTTTTTTTTTTAAGAGTTTTAAGTACAAGATTGACCTACATACTCCCTTTGTCTGTTAGCTTAGCTACTATCTCTAAATACTGCAGCACAAGCACATCAAAGGCAGGATTAGGTTTATCCAGCCTAAACCTGAACTTCTCATTCTGATGAATAGAAGGCCAACACATACGTGTGGATTTAACATAACTATCCTGTCTGCAATCCATTTAGTCATTTGCTTATGCCTTTCCTTTATATTTCCCAAATATGTTTTTATTCCCTGTGTCATCCTAAGTCACATAAAAAATTTAAATGCAAAACTTAATGGAGGAGAGTATTTATATCTGGGAGAACAGGTCCTAATCCTTCTCTTATTCTTTCTTTTTACTCTCCTAGTTGTGATGAGCTTATAGCAACACTTCAGATTATTTCCTCACAAGACATTGTAAAAGACAGGAGGTGCAGTTATAATTGTGACATCAATCAGCTTCAGAACTCCTTTCTTAGAACTTTGGAGTAGGAATTTAGAATTCAAATGTTGCAAAAACTATTGCTGGGCAATGATCCTCTAATTTGAATGGCTCTTCACCACACGAATAATAAATACTAAATATTGAATATATTAAAAAATCTTACACCTTGATAATTACTTCCGTGTATTTTATGTTATGTGTTTTAGAGTGGGAAAATCCTTCAATTATTATCACATCTTTTTACTATTATTATAAGTAATTTTATTTATTACCTAAAATTATGGAGAGTAAGTGTCTAGGAGAAATTACTGAAACATATGATTAGATTATTTCTGTGGTTAAGTGGTACAACAAATACTATGCATTGATGCTAAGCAGTGGAGAATGAAACAAATACAAAGCCCACCTTAAAATACATCTGAAGTAACAGCTCAAGTACAGCAGATGATAGATCAACACCGATGCAGAACTAAGTGCTCCATGTCACTCACCAAATTGCTAAAATTTAGCTGCTGCCTCCAACAGAGGTGAAATCTTCATTGGACATTATTTTCTTTTCACAGTCCAATAATGTCATTGGACATTATTATCTTCCCACAATTTTCTCCTCTCTTAGGAAATGATGATTGACGTACTTCTTGCCTACATGACTCACTTACATTCAGTAGCAGTAATACTTCATACATTTCCTGTCAAGGCTATATCTCGCACTGTGATAGTGTCAATTATCTAATAGGACTTCTGCACCTCAATCTTTACATGTTAGAATAATACAATTTGTAAAGAACAGGATATAAAAGAGGAAACCACTGAAAACAGCATTCCATAGTCTTACTGAGGATTTCTTTTGTTAAGCACAGAGATTTTGCTCAAGCTGAAAATGATACCTACTTAAGTAACTTTTTCCTTCATTTAAAAGATAAATTATTTTCCCCATTATCAAAGCTGGTCTTGAACATAACTGCTGAAATACTAAAGCAGATGTTCAACAATAACTCTCTCATGAGAATATTGAAAGTGAACTTTGAGGATTATGCTGGCATAATTTCTTTGCACCAAACGAAAAATGTCTTTTCCACACCTTTGTTGAACAGAACTCAGAACATTATCAAGGTAACAGAGTTGACTCAAGTTCCATTAGAAACATACAGTCTCTTTATGGAAATCATCATCATGTTGCCAAATTATCAAAACCTCTCTAAATATTAGCTACCCTTTTCTTTTCTTATGACAAGCATGGAATATCTGTTTCCATAATAAAAATGACCTCTCTAGCATGGAAGAAAATATGTGGGAGGCTCTTCAAATCACTTGGTTTAGACTTGCTAACAGCAAATTCTTGTGTTGTAATAATAGCAGGGTTATATTTAAAGGGCTCTATAACTTTTCTTTTTCCTAAAATAGAAATTTACCCCTATCAGGAAAATTTCTGGAATTTTTGAAAGACAAACCTAAATATTAGTCCTATATAAAAGACATAAAGTAAAATATTATTCAGCAAAACCATTATTCAAATATTTTTATTGGTTTTGATCGAACTACAGTAACTGTTGGGTTACTGTTGAGATGCAGGAGAGAAGTAGGGAAGCCTACTTTATTGTCCCCATCCAAGTCACAGCTGGTACGTCTTCATGAGAGGAAAGTCCTGATTATCAAACCTGAAATCCTTGTATGACAAGGTAACCCACCTAACTGATCAAGGGAAGCTAGTTGATGTAACCTTTTTGGGTTTCAGTAAAGCTTTCAGTAGTGTCTCTCACAGGATACTCCTGGATAAAACATCCAGCACACAGCTGGATAAACACATGATGGGATGTGGGAGCAGCTGGCTCATGGGTGGGGCACAAAAGGTTACAGTGAATGAGGTGACACCAGGCTCGTGACCTGTCACCAGTGGGGTTCTGCAGGGCTCCAGCCTCGGCCCTGTGCTCTTCAAAATCTTCGTAAATTACTGGGATGCAGGACTGAAAGGGATACTGAGCAAGTTTGCAGCTGATACAAAACTGGGAGGAGCTGTTGATCCCTCAAATGTAGAGAGGCCCTTCAGAGAGACTTTGACAAATTAGAGGACTACACAATCACTAGACATATGAAATTCAGCAGGGCAAAGTGCTGGATTCTGCACCTGGGATGGGGCAACTCTGGATGTGGGTACAGACTGGGAAATGAGATGCTGGAGAGCAGTGCCATGGAAAGGGACCTGGGAGTCCTGGTCTGTGGCAAGTTAAACATGAGCCAGCAGTGCCCTGGCAGCCAGCAGGGACATCCCTGTCCTGAGGGGCATCAGAGACAGCATTGCCAGATGGGTAAGGGAGGGGATTGTCCCGCTCTGCTCTGCTCTGGGGCAGCCTCACCTTCAGTTCCGGGTGCCACAATACAAGAAGGGTCTAAAGCTATTAAAGAGTGTCTGAAGGAGGGCAATGAAGAAACAAAGACAGTGAAGAGCCTTAAGGAGAAGCCTTATGAAGAGTGTCTGAGGTCACTTGGTCTGTTCAGCCTGGAGAAGAGGAGACTGAGGGGAGACCCCATCACAGTCTACAACTTCCTTGTGAGGGGAAGAGGAGGGGCAGACACTGATCTCTGCTCTCTTGTGACAGTGACAGGACCTGAGGGAACAGACTGAAGTTGTGTCAGGAGAGGTTTAGGCTGGATATCAGGATAAGGTTTTTCACCCAGAGGTGGCTGGGCACTGGAACAGGCCCCCCAGGGAAGTGGTCACAGCACCAGCCTGACAGAGCCCAAGGAGCATTTGGACAATGCCCTCAGGCACATGGTGTGACTCTTGCGGCGTCCTGTGCAGGGCCGGGAGCTGGACTCAATGATCCCTGTGAGTCCCTTCCAACTCAGCGTATACTGTGATTCTGCAAAAATTTATTCTGTAATAATTGATATGAGATAGAAAATACAATGCAGTTACGTTTCCTCTGGGCATTCCTAGCAACAGATTTAGTCTGAAGTGTGTCCAGACTTGGTTCTTTTTCATGGGTTTACATTTAGTGATGAAACCACAGCATCTGAAATAAAGTCCAAAGAGAAAGGCCATATTTACCCATTATGGTATAGATTTTAATGATGATTTCTACTTCTCTAAAAAAAAATCCCAGTATCTCTAATGTTTCTCACAAAAATAGAACATTGAATTTATCATTTAATCTTCTTTTCTTTGATTCAGTTTCTGGAAGTAAAAATCAAAATCAAAAGAAAGAGGGTGTGAGATAAATGTAGATTTGGAAAGTGGAAAGGCAGAGGTATTCATTTTGGGGAAGGGAGAAAGGTAGTTTCTCCACCTATGTGACATTATAACAATGGAAATAAAGTGCAATAACATGTCTGAAAGTGTGAAGGTCCTGGTGAAGGACTCAACAGATCCAAGATAATCCACGGCTTAGTAACAATGTAGAAAAATATATTTAAATATATTATTTTTATTTTCAGTATCATATATATGGGGTTTGTTCTTTTGGGAAAATGAAGAAATCTATGGACTAGACAGATGACATGTACATAAGCTTTTTGCCTTTGACTTGTTAATACAAATAATACTTTTAATTTTTATATATATGGCAACCAGCAAATCACTGTAAGGGTAAAATGAATTTCTCATTGCAGTTTTCAAATTACACTACATTTATCTGTCAGAATGGGAAGGCTGCATCTCCTAATCTCTTTTCCCACCCTGAGTATCTCTGTTCAATAAATATTAAGCAACTATTGAATAAAGATGTATCTTTTCTCCTCTTGTGCAAGACTGAATGGGATTGCACAGGTCTTACTTAGACATTCAGTGCTAGTTATTTGTCTTCCTTATTTCTACTGAGAGCTTTCATTTAAGGTATATTACACTTATGAAAGCTTCACAGAGATATTTTATCTGAACTAAGAATATACAGTTTAGAAATATAATTATGTTGACTTTCTCTTTGATGCCAAATTCATTACTGTTGACTTCAACATTCCTGTTACTTTGGATTTATTTACTCTTCTAATACAGAAGCTACTAAGGTGATAATACATAGATAAGAATGATTAAGAACATCTCAGTACATCTTTTCCAGAAAAAACACAATTATTTTCTTTTCTTCCCATGCATTTTATACCCTAAATTAACAAATCACCTGGCACAGCTGGTGGTGGGTAATATGCACTCTGAGATAAGCCTCCTGGTGACAGTAAGTAATCTCCACTGCAAACTTTGCTCCACAACCTTCTCTAAACTTTCACTGCTTTCACAGAACAGACAGTTGTCTTTCATCACATGGGATACTTGTAAAGCTGAGTGGAATAATGCCATTTTCAGTTTTTGTGTCCCCTCAGAAGTGGGGAACTTTTCATAAATTTTATATAGTTAGATGAGGTACAACTTTTTCTAGGACCTTGTTTTTCCTATAGTCATTTGAAAACACTGCATGCACAGCCACAAGCTTGCAGACCAAAGCCTGAATGTCTCTTTGCAGAACCCATGAAGGAAAAACCAAAAGTCTAAAGCAGAAATGATTACAACATTTTAAATAGAGAATTTTCCATTAGCAATGATTTTTTTTTTAAAGTATATTCCATAAAATACTTTCATTTAAGCACAAATCCAGAGGAGGACCCAAATGCTTCCAAGAAACCTTGCTTGTCTTTCGGTGTCAATTGTAAACTGGCATATGATTTTAAGCTCTTTCTCTCATTCTCATTCTCTCCATTAAAATGGAAGAAGCATTCTGAGTAGGGAGGAATAATCACCTCTCCTGACCTGCTGGTTATGCTTTCCCAGTGCAGACCAAGAGGCTGACATCTCCTCTTCACTTCAAGGGCATATTGCTGATCCATCTTCAGTATGAGTCAGATAATACTGCATTTCTTTTTTGATTCACCTCTGCCTGGTCTATTTACAGTTGTTTGTAACCTGAGAACTTGGTGTAAGAGAAGAGATTATACACAAGTTTCACAGCTTTCAAAATGTAAACAAAGGACAAGGAATAGAGACAGGCAAAAGAAGAAAAAAGAGAAGACAAGAAGGTGAAAAAGAATTAAATTTGTCAAAACATAACATCTGAATAGTTGAAGGATTAAAAGCACAATCACATTTTCAGTGTATCCTGTGACCAGTGTTCAGTTTTGCATAGGCTTGCATAAAAAGTCAAAGAGTACAATAAGACCCTATTTATAAATAGGCATATTTTCATGTGAATGGCAAATCACATAAAATGTGCTCCTTCAGTGTATTTGTAGGTGTCATGTGATATTTTTAACAGGGTTGATATGATTTGACAACTGGAGCTATTAAGTGATAGCCAATATCTGAGTACTTCTGAGTACAACACTTCTGAGTACTTTCAGTCCATCAGCTAATGCATTTATGCACTTCTGCAAAAGCTGGAACTCCACTATGTGTATATCAATAGAGCACAAAAGCTCAGAAGATCCTGTCAATTAAGTAAATGTACACATGGTTTTCATAAAGTATATTTGGTAACCATAGTAAAAATGGTTTTATAATGGTTTTATAACAAGGTGTCCATAATTATCCAGCAGAAATAAGAAATCTCTCCCCATGTCTTCTTTACTACCTTCAGCAATAAGAAAAGCATGAAATCTGTCGCTTAAATTCACAACAAACTTTTTCGCTAACTGTTACAGTTTTTTTTCTCTCCAGTAAGAAAGATTCATACTTGTACTTTTAACTGTTGGTTTTGCAGATCAGATTACATCTATTTTCTTTTAAAATTTTCTTCTAAGAAAATCTGCCCATAATTTGGGGGTTTTCTTTTGCCTCCCCATCCTCCAAACTATAATATCACTACAATTGCATTTTAACTTTTTAAGACACCAACCAAAGAAATTCCCTCCGTTTTGGAAAATGAGTGCAATACTGCTTTCAAAATCAAATTTATTAGGGGGCTAGGTTGTGTCCCCAAGGTATTGGTTTGCAAGAGTCTGGAGTTTTTAACAAAAGTGAATGCAGAAGTTCTGTGTCCTGCATGACTTCACCTTACACCTTTCTTTGCCATAGCAGTATAATTCTCAGAGGGATTGGAATAACAAGGAAAACAGCTCAGTTAAAGCAAGTCAAACAATCTACTGCGTTCTTGCATTACCTTCTCCTGCTTGTTTGATGATGCAGTCCCACTCACAAACAGTTGTGCTGACAAACATGGTGTTATGGCATAGGAACGGTTCGAGTTCCAGGGAGCATCAAAGCAGCTTCACCACTGAAGGCAGTGTCTCATGATGCATTTACTTCCTCTGGCCTACAAGTCCTTTTTTCCCAGTTACTCCATTAATTCTAATGAGGTTTCTCAGCAAGATCATGAGTTGCCAAAGCTGGGTTTGAATTATATTCTCAGTGAAAGACTACATGTTCCAGCAATATCATTTTTAATAAGAGCAGCAGTCAAAAGACTTTTCCTTACAATTTTTTTCATAAACTAAATAACACTGTAAACCAGTAATCATTTCTGTTTGTTCAGATATAGTCACATATAGCTTCCAGGTCTCTGTGAACAGCAGTTTATGCATTCACAGGTTTATGTGGACGTAGAGTATAAATATAAACATGTATCCTTATTTAAGGATAATGTATAAACAAGAATAACTCTTGTGATACCCAACAGTCCTGCATCTTAATAACAGTGGCTTTTAGGCATAATTTCAAAAAGCAGAACCTTGAAGTATCATAATAAAGTCATAATTTCTAGTCTGTTGCACTTATATTCCAGGAAAAAATACTCAACATACATAATTTCTGTATAAATTGTGTGATATGTGTATCTGCTGCACTGCAGAAATGGCAAAGGCCCAGGTTACTGATTCTTTGCTTCACTGCTTCTAATACAAGTCATCTAGCAAGGTAATGAGGTAGACAACAGGAAATTTAATATTAATTTTCCATGGCCTGTTCAAACCTTTTTCTTATAAAAGTTTTTTGTGATTTACCTTAACTAATATCACCTAGTCAGAGACATCATTATTTGGATCTATTTAAGCAGAAAAGTATAACTTACTGCATCACAGAATTTACCATTGCTAACATTATACCTTGCCTACAGCAAGACAATAAAATCTTGGCTTTCCAAAGCAAGAAAATTTTTATGCAATGCTGCAGTTGATTTCCTTTTCTACAACTGATTTTTATTATATTCCATAGCAAGCACTTTCAGCAAATTTAAATATTATCTGCAATATGTATTCTTGAATAAACCTGCTGTAGTTATACAAGGAGTTCTATAAACTATTCCTGTAGATGCATCTTACAGTTTAATATCCTTAGATTAAAGAGACCATCACAGCATTTTATATGCTGAGGTAGGCAAAAAATTTACAGTGGGGCAAATAGTTGATAAATATTACTTTGAGGCTTGAGCATCTACTCCAAATACATAACTACAGGATACAGTACTGAATCAAATAAACTTTTTTATTTTTTGAAACATCTTCATTTGGATGTAGTGTCTACCACAAAAATGATCCTTCCAATGACCTATTTTTCTATGAACATCAATTAAGGCAATCTGTATGAATGAATAAAAAGAAAGTATTCTCAGTACAAAGTTTCTCATCTCCCCGCACCACAATATACAGAAAAACAGTCATGGAAACCTTTTTGAACAACGGAATATTGGCTGCAACTTATTTCACACTTCCATTCAAGCAGTCTTTGAAACAATGACATTTCCAAAGAAACATCCTCTGATCTAGAACGACTGCTATTTGCCACATGAGCGAGTTGCATCATTGACTGAAAATACACAAAAGTTGAGAGGACTTCGACAATGATACGAAGAACTTGTTCCCTGTAATGTAAACAGCTTTCAACATACTGCCTTGTGATGCCGGAGTTAGAAATGTCAAGGGTGGCCTCTTGGCCACAGATAGATCCTGCCTTCTCAGGTGGCCCACGTGGCATAGGAGAAGCAAGGATTTGCTCTTGGACAGACTGTGAGAGGATGCTGTGTTCTTTTGTTCTTTTATTTCCTCCTGTTTGGGACATTGTACTCTTTCTAGGATTACTGTCCTTACAAATATGTGAAAAGGACTGTGAGCTCGTAACTTCCTCCATTGTGTCATCTGTGCTAAGATAACATGCCACTTTGTCCCAAAAATCAAACTCTTCTTGTACCCAGAGGCCATCAGAGTTGCAAACACATCCTTAGAAGAAGAACTTGGCCTCTTCAGCTGACCAGGTTCCTGCCTTTGTGCAGGGATGAGACACTGGACACAAGCTGCCTTGCCATCATTCACTGGCACCTCATAGCTTGTGGTGCCTTTTGGTATCTTGCCATCAGGCAAGGGTTTTTTTGAGCAAGGACTGGTTATTTCTCTTGGGTTTTTTCTGAACCAAAGGAGGACATACATGTACTTTAAATGCAAATATACCTACTAAGTAAACAATTTTTGTATCATTCTTAGCAGTGATGATAGCCTCTTTGCAGTACTGAATGACTTAGGAAATAAATCCTTTAGGATAAATAATTTTAAAAACCTTCCCTCTTTATTCTCTATTTTACCAGGCAGCTGAACTTTTGCATTTCTTTAATTGCAGAGGTGCTGTTTTCTCAGAGTCTCAGTCCATTAGGAGTGCAAAGGACCTTAGGCTCTGGTGGTATAATTTTTTTTAAGAGAGATTCACCTTTCTCAAGGATCAGTGGAAAAAGTAAAGTCATGACATAATTTCTCATTTTATAATGGGCAATTTATTCAAACATGTTTTGGTTACCATTTATCACTGAGGACACCTTACAATTAAATACCTTCATTTGCACCTAAGTATCCCAGAAACATTTCGAATTCCTGTGAAACTCACTCTGGATTTTCTTCCTTTGTTTTCTTCATTTTCACTTAGTCTCTTGGCTCACTCTGCAACAAGAAATATTCATGCTGAGACAATTAACAGTTTTATGCTTGCATATTTGAAGAATCAGTCTTTAATTAATAACAAGAGGCTTGTGAAAATTAAAAATAGTTTGTTTTGAAAGTGCATTTGAGACTATGGGAACAAAGTAAGTTTTCAGGATGGAAACCATCTTTTTTCTTTTTCCTCTTGAATTCTCGCTATATGAAATAATTGAAACAGTTGTCATTTTTTACATAACAGCCAGAAAATCAGACACTGCTTAGAGTCAAGAAGAAGATTTATTATTAGGTGATATAGAACATTTTCAGATGAACATGACAAGTTAATTCCCTGGAATCCAAACAAAATATATAGTCCAAACTGCCATATTTATACAAATTCCTTTTCACACCACTGGCTGCCTTTTGAATTCATTTTCATAAAGGTGTTTTGTTACACCACTTTCATTAAAATGGTCACATGAACGTATTTTTCTTACTTTTATCTACTATTTTTCTGCTTCTAGGTAGTGGTTTTTTATAATTACTATATTAAAAAAGAAAATAAAGACGGAGAGAGAGAGAGAGAGAAACTGAAATCTACCTCTGTACTGATTATTTCCTTTTGACAGTGGTTTGGCTGAGCAGGGGTATCCATGCTGAGAACTGAACTACTGACACATTCATTACAGTGTGAAGAGCACAGATGCATTTTCTTTGCGTTCCCAAGGAAGTATGTAATGACTCAGCTGTAAAGGAGCATCTCAGCTGGGACTACAGTGAAAAAAGTTAATCTTACCAGTGTCCACATTATTGCAGTTCCTGTCAACCAGCTTAGGCAAGACTTAATCTGAAATACAATTCAGAAAAAAAAAAAAAGTTGGGATCCAACAGCTAGCAATAAATTTCTCCCTTCCCCACCATCACCCTCACTGTGGACATAAATCTTTCTCTCTTCTTCTTTTGAATTACTTTTCTCCACACTAACCCTTCTGTATAATATTGCAGCCCACATTTCTGCAACTATTTCTTCTACCTCCCATCTCCCTTCACTTTGAAACTTATGCTTCCTGTTGTTCATATTTGTCATCTCCTAGTTTTACCCCAGGACCTCAGGAAGTGGCATTGCTCTGTGCTCTCTAGAAATGCCAGGAGATGCCACAACCCGTAACGACCCTGGACAGCAGTGGGGTGAGAATCCTTGCAGGAACTGACAGGATTGTGCATACCAGACCACTGCTGATAGATCTCAGGGTTATTGGCTCAAGAAGATGAGATGGTTGACAACACAAAAAGAAGTATTTCTTAATTTTGACTAATCTACCTTGATTGTCAATGTATAGTATAATTCAGTTTGTTCAGATTTGTGTGCTATTTCACAAGACCATATCACATGCTTCCGTAAATGCTGTGGTATAAATCACACTAATATTTATTCTACAATGTTAGTAAGGTAAAACATCTAATGAATAAAAATAGAGATAGAAGTGTGATTACCAAGACAATTTTCAATAAGAAAACCAAACCAGGTGACCTGTGGAGCAGAGGAGGAGCATATCTTTGCACCCCGAAGAGTAGCAAAGGCACTGGAGGTTCACTCCACAAAGCAGGAATGTTTTTTCTGGGAAAGCAGAGGGATTTGATAACCAAATTTCCTGGCCAGCTGCATGTAATTTCACATACCCTAGTCCCTCCTGCTACCCAGCCACTGCCCTAGAGCAGTAGGATGCTGCACACCCTGCTTGGTCTGCAGCTGCAAGCACAGAAACCCACCATCACCCAACAAAATCAGAGTTGGGAAGCGGGGGGGGACTTGGTCCAGATGCTTCTCCCAGGGAAACCAATGGGAAAAAAAATTAAAGTCACCTCTGCTTGCCCTCCTGTTTCCTTTGTGTTGTCCTGCCGCAGACCTATTTCCTGACTTTCTCCCATGCTGTTCACCTACCAGAAACAGCATTTCCACTCTCAAACTTATTTCTTATTAAGTCTGTGTTCAGTATGCTTTCAGGGCCCTTACAACAGTAAGATACTTCCATGAACAACACTCTGCAGAGCACAACATTTTAACAAAGTACAACAGCCTGGTATTTGCGTCATATGTGTATGATGCAACTTGAAGACAATGTTTCTTTGATTTCATCCCTGCTTCTGTTGACTGCAGAGTACTTTCATGATGGGCCTGCTTTTTACATTTATGTGTTAAAATATGTTGCATAGAAACAGTAGTATCTTTTTGTCTCTAGTGAGGTCCAAACTGAGCTGTTAGCTCAATTAACACTAAAAAAAATTAATTTCTCCTTTCAACTGACACAAGTCAGTTAATGCTCTTTTTAGGTGGAACATCCATTTTGAATTTACAGATCCGAACATTCATTTTGATCTATTTTGTTATGATCAGTGGGAATCTGCACCCTTTCTCTATTCTTGTGGTTTGCAGTTTTTTTCTATTAATGCAAATAAAACAGCACTAACTTGATTGAATAGTCAACTGACCCTCACCATTTGCTTCTAGAGACACAGAATAAAGAAAACATTCTCATTTGTTTTTCTAGTGTACCTTAAGTTATAGAAGCGTCCTACCAGTCTTTGTGAAGTTTATTACTTTGTTTGTCTGAACAACACTCCAGGTTATCCTGATAAATAAATAAAATAATTTTTTAATACATTTTACCTTTATCTTTATTTTTCTGTCAGTAAAGATACTCTTTTTTTTTTTTTGACATTATGAAAGGAAAAGCGGAAAGTAGAAGAAAAACATCAGTAAGAAAAATAAATTTCAACAAGGAGCACAGAGTTTTCAGCTGCAGACTGTAATGTAATATTTTAATTCAAACAAAAGTAAAGGAATTTCCATGTGGGTGTAGACAAACAGTAGCAATGTCATGACCTGCCATTTTTTGTTTCACGTGGGAAAGGAATATCAGTAGAGCATATACAGACATCTGAATCTACTTACTAACATAAATAAACACAAGCTATAGAGAAAAAAGTCTCTTCACTAGATTACCTTGCACTGAAAACAGTAACTGCTCTGCTAATGTTATCTTTGAAAAATCAGTTTCATGCTTGATACTCTAACAAGTAAAGTATTTTGTTACACAGTTCATTAATAACGCTAGAAAGGGATCATTCTAAATTAACATTTACCTGAATACAAAGATCCAAACTGGGGAGACCTTTACATATAAGTAATTTTTAATGCCTTTTTCTCAGAAAGACAACCAGATGCATATGTGATTACATCAAATTTGGGCAAAAACTG
>VXAZ01004522.1:0-16925 GCA_013399875.1 Gymnorhina tibicen
CCTCCTCCTCCTCCTCGCACGGCTTCATCGCGGGGGCCGGGGGGCGCGGGGGGCCCGGCTCCCCGCCCAGGAGCGCCCGCCGAAGGAGGATGCCCTGGGCGCACACACCGCCCGGCGCTGTCACTGCGCGCCCCGGCAGCGCCCCGCCCAGCGCAGCGGGGCGGAGAGAGGCGGCCGCCGCGGTCAATGGGGAAGGCGGGCTGGCTGCTGGGCGATGACTTTAGGTGAGCCCCGGGGGCGGAGGAGGGCCAGGAGAGGCGGGGGTACCGCGGAGAGCAGCGCCGGGGCCGCGCCGAGAGGGTGGGATGCGGAAAGCAGGGTGCGGGATGCGGAGGGCAGGATGCGGGATGCGGAGGGCAGGATGCGGAGGGCAGGATGCGCAGGGGGGATGCGGAGGGCAGGATGCGGGATGCGGAGGGCAGGATGCGCCGCGCCGCCATCGCCGTGGCCGTGGCCCGGCCGCCCCGCCTGACATGGCGCCGGCACCGCCGGGCTGGGGCTGGGGCGCTCCTGTTTCCCCCGGGATGAGGAGGAGCCGCCGCGCTCCCAGGCCGAGCGGCCCCTCGGGGCTCCGCTGCCCCCGTGTCCCCAGGGCCATCCCGCGGAACGGGGGCGGGCCCGGCTGTCGGCGTTACCGGGGCTTTGGGGGAAAAGCTGGCGGATGGCATCGGCCATCTCGGGAATGAAAGGGGAAAAGTGTGGGAAAAGCGGCCTCGGGAGAGGAAAGGCAAGTTCTGGTTTGAAAGTTCAGTAGCTTGTTAGTGCTTGGGAGTTCAAGTGTGTGGTAAGACATACACGGCCCTTTCCATTTTTCCCTTGTCTTCGTGTGTCAGTTTGGATTTGTCAAGGATGAGAAGAAGAGAATTCAGAACCCACTGTTCTAGAATCCGTATAAGCCAAATTGCCATGCCGGCAGAGCAGGGAACAGAGCTGAGCGATTCTGGATCCGCCTCGTAGGAGGGCAGCCCAGGGTGAATGCATGCTTATGCAATAGAGCGGCCAGACTGTTGTGCTTAAAACACCGAGTGAGTGTTGGAAACACACACTTTATCTGTCAGAGCGAGGCTTTTCCAAATGACTTGTTCTGATGCACGCTTGGCATGGAATGGGAAAAAAGAGAGCCCAGGGACTGAGTCCATCAGCGTAGCTTTTTGAAAGAGGCATTAGGTACATTGAGTGTATGAAATTTGTTATTGTCTTTCAGCACCTGCTTTGTGGTTGAGAATTTCATTTTCAGGCCCAGAATAGGGACGTTTTTGTGGCAAACACATTTGCATGAAGAAAATTGCGTAACACCACCATTTACTATCTCTGAACACAAAATTAATAAATTTCCTAGAGACTAGGCTAAATTAAGTTGACTTGGATATTCTATTTAATGCAACAGACCCTAAATCTAGACCTATTTTCTTTTATAGTTTATCTTTTAGGACACAGATGACTTTGGGATGAGAGGGACACTTGCCACATGTAGTTCACAAAAATAATAGACACTTTTTAAAATAAAACACTTGGACCTTTTCCTTCTAAAGCAAGGGACTGAACTTCACAGATTGTAGCACAAGAATTCAACTTCATTCTTTATATTTCTAAGCTCCACCCTGGCAGTGGATGCCACAAAGACAGCAAGGCTGTCACTCCACTTAGTGAAATATTTTTTAGTCCCCATTTTGAATCAGAAAAAAAGATGCTAACAAAATCTGAGAAGGCAAATTAACATCTACACGAAGTGTAGAAGTTTGGTTGAAGTATGAAATGATGAAATTTTGTTGAATAAATCCTCACCAGATGTTTGTCAATCTTTCTGCTGACTGATTGTTCTATGTCACTTGTTTCCTCCAAACACATACCTGCTTTGTTCTTATGTAAGATTAATTTCCTTAAGTGCAATAACCCTACAAACATGCAGTATAATTTGGACTGGTGTAGAACAGAATTGCTCTAGATTCTTCCTTAATCTGAGTTTCCTCTAGGTTTTTAGGAAGTTTGTGCTTTTTATTGCTGCCATAGCACAAGGTGGCTTCAGGACCTTCCTAGAGAGTTTCTGTGCAGGGCCGGATGGGTAAATGTATTTCCTGGTGAGATTTGTGGACTGCTGAGATGTAGTATAGACAGCTTTAACTTTGGTAAAAAAGAAAATGTGCAGTTACCCATGGCTTTGCATTCTAGGAAGCATCTCAGGCCATGACAAAAGTGTTTCCTGTTTTTTTCCTTGAAATACAAAGTTTTAGTTACTGAATTCACCAACAGTAGAAGTCTATACCTATTGCTGAAACAGGCTAGATCCTATTCTGATGCAGTGTAGATGGTTTCTTCCCATTTGCCTCGGGTCTGCCTCAATGCCTGGAGATTTGTTGTTAGTAGGCTGCCACAGGGGCATTTGGAAGGCAGTTCAAGGCATGTTTTGAAAGGCAGTGTGAATTACAGTGTAGTAGGCAGGATGCACAAGTATCCCCACTGAAGGTATCTACAGAAAGTTACACATGCATCACAGAGAAGTACTGTTGGAAACGGGGGGAAGTGCTCTCCTCAATATTCTTCTAAGCAGGAGTATGTCCTCTTTCTAAGCAATGTCTGGAAAATAAGCATTTGGACAGTAGAATTTCCCCAACCTTCTCTTCATTCTGGTGGTAGAATATTGCTAATAGGGTCACCAGAGGCTGAACTTGAGAGGCTAGAATATCTGAATGAGTCCTTGGTTTTTACAGATTCATTGCAGCTATGTGGCTTGTGCAGGTAGATTTAAAACACAACTAGAAGGCCAGCAAAGAATACTTCTTAGTAAATCAGTGACTGCAGCTAGTATTTTAAGACCTTCCAAAGTACTTTGCAAAAATATACAGCTGCCTGTAAGGCCTATAAATGGTAATATTTCTCTTTATCATTCTCCTAGTCCATGACAACTGTTTATTTATTACTTTTCTGAAGTTTTTTTCAAACCTTCCTTAGCCTAGACCTGCCCAGGCAGTGTGAGCTTCCTCATGTGAGCTGCTGGCTGATTTTGAACATCCATTCACCTCCGAGCAGGTTGAGGCTGCTCTCTGCCTTGCTGGATCAGACTCTCGGCTCATCTTTCATAACTGCCAAGGTCTTTCATAACCTCTGATCTTTCATAACCCCAAACGCTAGCCAGTTCCTCTCACATGCCTTTCGTAACCTACACACACGCCACGTGTTTAATCTCGTCCACTTGGAATAGGCCCATCCTGATGAACCTGAAATACAAGTGTTTCCTGGGTGCTTTGTCTGCCTCAATCCTCCTGAGCCCCAGCCAGATTTGTGTGGATGTCGGACTTCCTTCCCTGAGACAATGAATGCTCAGTGGAGGGGAAAACCTGTTCTCTCCGAGCTCAGAGGAGACAACGGAGCCTACTCGTGGATTTCCTTCTCTCCTGGGGTGTGAAGCCCTAATTGACTTAGGTGTGGCTCAGCTGGGGGTGGCAGTCTCCTTCCCTTCCTGTCCTAAGCCGCTGCGCAGCGTTCATCGCGCGGCCGCTCTGTGTGCCACACAGGGGTCCCCACCGCGGTCTGCTCGGAGCAAAACCCAGGGTCACTCGGGGGGGAAGCTGCTGCAGCTGGCATTGCTTTAATTCTGCCTCAGCAGACAGCTTGCCATTCTCTCCTTCGACAGTAATTGCAGGCTGCAGTGATGCAATAAAATTGGTTGTAGTTTTGCAGAGAGGGTGACCTCGCTGTAGCTACCCGGCCGTTGACGTGGAATCCTCAGATGCCTTCCAGTGAGGATCTTTGTCACTTCACGGGTTTGATGGGTAATCTCCTAATAGGGAATAAAATGGGAGGACAAGTGTATAACAGCTTTAATAAACACAGAGGGGGGAAAAAAAAAGTAAAAGGAAGAAATCTTTTGCAATTATTAGCCTGAGTGCGAAAGAGCGTTTCCTCAGTGTGACAGCCAGAGGCTTGCTGTGCTGTTATTAAAGCACTTCAGTGGGAATCCATGCAGATGGCTTTTTTACCCAGCATAGGATTATATTGGATTAGTCATATAAAATTGTTGTTTACCGTCTCCAGCCTTTTTCCCCAGTGCTTTTTTCAGGAATCTCACAGAGCATGTAGTTTGAGCCTGCCTTTAAGACGTAACCCAGATGAGCAGCTTTTTGTTTGTGTAAATTACTACAGTGTTGTAGTTTAATGTAATCATGATGTGGCGATGAGAGATTTTGTAGCTGATAAAAGAGGCTGTTTGGCCCAGAGTTTCCTTCTGCCTACAAGAAGGGAAGTTAGATCGTAAGGAGATGCTCTCTCTTGTTGCTGGACTCCCCAGAAGAGCTGTGATGATCCCACTTCTGCTCCATCAGAGACAATCAGGAGTTCCTAACACCGGCACCGTTTTTTGTAATGCTTGCTAATGAGTTGTTTATGGCATAATGCTTGATTAATGCACTGTTCTGAGTGGTGTATGAGATATTTCTTGTGTTCCCTTTCTGTCATGCAGAGCCATACTCTGACCATCTTTCTTCTTTATGTCCAGAAGGCCCAGGGATCACTGCTGAGAGACGGTCCATGTTTTCCCTCCTGCCACAAACTAACAAACTGTCTCAAACATGCAGTGCAAGGCTCTCCCTTTAGATCTAGCCTGGGGGTTGGTTATAACAAGGAAATTTTTTCTCACTTCAAGGTCCGACAGACAGCTCAACTGGTAAAATGGCGTCCTTCAGTTTTTTCTGGAGTTTTCAGACTGGCTCTGTCATCCTGGGAAATTTTCCCTTCCAGGAGGTATGGCTGCAAGAACTTTCCTGAGGTGCAAGTGCCTTTGATTCTACAGCAAGGGATGTTTTTCTTCTCTGTAGGGGGTTCTGTGACAAGGTAATACAGTCCCAAGCTGTTATTCTTTTCCCTAGACCACGTCTGTGGGTGTAAAATAAAAAGGTGTTTTTCCCTGGCCTTGAAGGAAGAAGCAGCAGACTGTCTCTGCCACATGCATGCCAGTCTTGTTTTTTGACCCACTGAAGACACTGAACATTATCCCCTGAAAACAACCTAGTGTTACAACTTGATTGTCACTGTGTCACTCTGTCACTGAAGGGGATACAGAACTTCTATCAGTGTGCTGTGACAGGAATGCCTGTAGCCTAATTTGGATTAATAAATATTACCTCTGTTTGATTTTGTCAGCTTTAAGATTGATTTTCTCATATATTATGAGAAAATATTCTTTTGTTTCCAATTCTGCAAAGAGTCACCTTTAATCCAATCATGTCTTGGTGCTTTTCCTCTTGATATGCAGGAAATGTTCATGAACTGAACTCTGAACTTTTGCTTTTAGCAAAAGTGGCTGTGCTGAGGCTTGGGAAAGCCAGACTGCTTCTCCCTGTTTCAGGGAAGGCTCCTGAACACAAATGGGATTATTACTCTGTGACCAAAGATCTAAACAAGATGTGGAAAGGGCTCTTTTCCCATGTTGGCCATTTTGTTCAAGGTTGTTCCATGATTTTTCAATGAGCATTTATCTGTGAGACTGGCAGCCCCGACTGTGCCACAGAACATACCAGGCAGAAAAATCACATCAGTCTTGCCATCTTCCAGCCTGAAAGGGACTCAGGAAGAAGTCACTGCTGACACAGCTGGTGGATGGAATAAAAGAGATTAACTTGGGGCAGGTGAAATTCGTATATGATTTACAAAGGCATGTAGATTTTCATAGGAAAATTTTAATTCCTGGAAAATCAGATGAGGATGGTAGCTCTCTCTGAGGGCTGAAAGGACACATATTGACCTTTAATCCATGTGGAAAAAAGGCTACACTTCGGAGTTATTGTAGGGTTGCATCAGGTAATCCCATGCTTATGTATTTTCTGACAAATCAATGATTTTGGTGCACATGTAGCTGAAGAAGAGTGCAATGGGTCACATTCCTGCTGTTTGGCAGCAAGTAGCAGTCTCAGCACCGCTGGAATCAATGACATTTTCATTTGTGTGAGCCAGCATGAAATGTGTCTTTGTTCACAAACTACATTAAAACAAAAATGCAAGGAAAGAAGAATGTGTTCAACAAACAAGCTGAGTAATAGTGTAGGGAAATGTTTCTGCTGTAATAGTTTACAGTGGAAAGTATCTTAGTGGCATTTCATACATTCACTGCCACAGAGAAGTTTTTTAAAAATCTTGTGTTGTTAGGATCTTTGGAATAATGTTTCCTAATCAAGTACACATCAGTCTTTTATCATTTGTATAAATGGTGGAGTTTTTTGTATACACGTAGGCTAACATTAGCTTTTGATTTTGGATGTTTCAAAATCTGATGTTCAGTGCTACTCACCAGCCTTGGGCCAATTTTACAAATTGATCAAGTATCTTTAATTTGGAAGAATGGATGCTCATTTTGAAGTGGAGCCTCTCAAAATCATTGGCCATTTTGAAAATGTTTGATCATAATGTGCATGATTAAACCAAGAAGAGCTTCAGCTGTAGCTTTTCCCAAGAGTTTCAAGATACAAGAAGGGTTTTTTTTTGGTGTCATTTGGATGGATCAATGCTTGTTTGACAAAATCTGCATCTTACACAAACTCCTTGCAGGTCTAGCAGCGTAGTTAGAAACCTGGCTGTTGTCTGCTTCCTCCACCTGTCTTCAATTCTCCAGCCAGGCATGGAAAAGTGGGAAAGAAGGGGGCTGCATGGCTCACTTTCTAGGTCAGAAATCAGGAATTCTTGTTTCCCTTTTAGCTCTGTTGGTCTATTTCCCAACTTTTTTGTGTCCTGCTGGTAACAATTTCTGAGTTTTCAAACTATTTGGGTCTTAAAAACTGTGCCTAGCTGCATCATCAGCTCCTGGGTAAGCAGGAGAGCAGCAGTGTGCCCAGAAACTGGTTACTGTGTTGGTAGAAGAGCTGGGGAAACTGGGTCTGCAGGTTTCACAAATAAGAATCACAGAATGGGTCAGGTTGGAAGGGTCATCTGGTTCAACTTCCCTGCTCAAGCAGAGTCATCCCAGAGCATGTGATGAAGGGTTGTGTCCAGATGATGCTTGAATATATCCAGCAGGAGAGACCCCACAGCCTCTCTGGGCAATCTGTTCCAGTGCACGGTCACCTGCACAGTGAAGTTCTTCCTCATATCCGGGTGGAACTTCCTGTGTATCAGTTTCTGCCTGTTGCCTCTTGTGCTGTTGCTTGGCATCACAGAGAACATCCTGGACACCCGCACTTTAAATATTCACACACATTGATGGGGTGCCCTCTCAGTCATCTCTTCTCGAAGCTGAACAGGCCCGGCTCCCTCAGCCTTTCAAGTGACCCAAGACCCATCATGGGCTTGTTTTCTCTGCTACTTCTGACCTAAGTTGTTCTCTGAGTGCTGCCTAGTGCTGCCTTTTCTATGCCTGCTCTAGTTTCTGCAGAAGCCCTGAATTAATCCATCTGGGCTTTTTGTTTTGCTGCTACACCCACCGTATTTAAAAAACGCCCAACAACCCCAAACCAAAACCAAACACTGGGGTACCATAGGAATCTAAGTCCTATTGTGCCTTGCACACACTTTGTACAGTATTATTCCTTGATATTCAAGTAGTCTTGCCTTGTATGGTATAGAGTGACTACGACTACTGATGTTCCCAATACTGAGGAAACACCTGTTATCCTACTTGTACTGTCAACAGTGAGATACTGGTGTGCAGGATACACTGGATTCCACTATGCTGATCTCTCTCCACCACAGCTTCTGTCACTGGAAAAATTATTTCTGAAGTAATTTTACAAAGTTTTTCCAATACCAGAATCTCTATTATATCAGAGTGTGTTTTTCTTCTAAATCAGTAACATAGATTCATTGAAATGTTGGCCTGGAAAGGAGTTTTTGTCTACTTGCTCTGTGCCACTGTGCTGTGCATATTAGGTGTACCTGTATTCAAAGTCATGCCCTGATCATTCTCTGATGTGTATATTAAAATATATGGTGAGGAAGAACAATGTGTATTTTTCTCTTTGATACAAAGAAATTTTCCCTCTCAACCAATTGAAGGGATGAGAGATGTCTACTCTGTTAGACAGTAACTTTATTTCTGCTCATTCTCCTTTGGAGGACATGGGAAACCATTGCTACTGTCCTTTACAATAACCAAAGATAAAGTCACTTAAAATGATGTTGATTTCAACCTCCTCATACGCTGTATTTTCTTCTCTATGTAATTTTTATTCCTGTTTTACAGACTCCTCAGGACCTCACCTGAGACATTGTTTGTGTTGGATAAACCAGAATAAAACTGAAGTATTGCTACTTCATCTGAGAATGGGATTTGCCTTCCCCTACAGCACCATTGCATTGCTGGCTGGTACTATCCACCCCAAGTTTATTTTTCCCTTGTTGCTACTGTAGCTAGTTACACCCAGCTGTCCTTTTATCAAGAAGTGACCTCATGGTTTCCTTAGTATGAACTGTCCATTGCTAACTCATTCCACGTTGCTGATTGAAGTAGCAATTTTGGTGCCAGGCAATTTGGAGTCAAGGTGACTTGTCACAGGCTCCAGCAATTAGCAGTGTTGGGTGGCTGCTTCTATGGAACCAATACAGAAGACTTCACAGGCAGGATTCCTGGCAGCAGCTAACACCACAGGCACATCCTTCCCTCACATGGACTCTCAGGTTGTTGACAGCCTCAGAGCTGGGATCTTGTGTCCATTCAGCTCAGCACAGTGAAGGCTGAGCTGAATATAGACAAGGCTTTCACCTTTCACTGTGACTCCTGTGTGAAGTTCAGGAAGTTGATCAGATGGGTGACCGGGTTGAGAGTGGAGGAGGAGAGATGCCGGGTTGTGCCCTGGAGCCAGACGTGTGACACTTCCCTTAATCTGATTACAGTTACAGCTCCCACTCGCAGCCCAACCTGACCCATCTCCTGCCATGTTTTTGGTCAACTGTGCACTCTCAAGTAGGCAGTGGTGAGCTCCTGTCATGTCCACACCCTCTTCCCAGACAGAACAGGCTGAGAAAGCTGGGGCTGTTCAGACCTCACAGAACCTTCCAGTATCCAGGGGGCCTACAGGGAAGCTGGAGAGGGACTCTTTGTCAGGAACTGTAGTGATAGGACAAAGAGTAATGGGTACAAATTGAAAGGGGAAATTTAGGCTGGATACTAGGAAGAAATTCTTTACTGTGAGGGTGGTGAGGCACTGGAACAGGTTGTCCAGGGAGGTTGTGGATGCCCCAGCCCTGGCCAGTGTTCAAGGTCAGGTTGGGTGGGGCTTTGAGCAACCTGGTCTGGTGGGAGGTGTCCCTGCCCATGGCAGGGGGTTTGGGACTAGATGATCTTTAAAGGTCCCTTTCAGCCCTTAACATTCTATGATTCTGTGGTTGGTTCTATGCAAAATTTGCTGGGCACTGCAATCAGGTAGGCACATGGTCAAGATGGAGGGGCAGGTGGCATCTAGAAACATTTGATACAGGAAAAAAAAGGAAAAAAAGAAAAAAGATAGAAATGTGATTTGCTTTAAGAAATGAGTGAGGCAAGATTTTGTACAAAGACAGGAGATGCAGAGAACAAGAGAAGACCTAGATTTGAGACCTAGTGAATGAGAGAGAAACAGGAAAGGTTTTAAACTGCCAGTGACAAAGGCTTGGAAGACCAGCAGGCAATAATCACTGCTTTGGGTCAGTCTTGCTATGATAGCTGGTCTTCCTGTGGCTGGTGAGTGCTTGCTGTTGGTGTGTTGTCTGTAAGGTCCAGTCCTGAGGGTGGAGAGCTTTTGTTCTGCCTGTGTGCCCTGCAGCCTGGTCTGCCAAAAATACCAGAAAAATAAAAAAATCTCAGAATCACAGACTGGGTTAGGCTGGAAGGGACCACAGTGGGTCATCTGGTCCAACCTCCTGGCTCAAGTAGGGCCATCCCAGAGCACATGGCAAAGCATTGTGTCCAGATGGTGCTTGAATATCTCCTGTGAGGGAAACTCCATATCTCTCTGGGCAACCTGTTCCAGTCCGCGGTCACCTCCCAGTAAAGAAGTTCTTCCTCATATCCAGGTGAACTTCTTGCGGGTCAGTTTGTGCCCGTTGCCTCTTGTCCTATTGCTTGGCACCACCGAGAAGAGCCTGGCTCCATCCTCTTGGCACCCTCCCTTTAGGTATTTATACACAAAAGGCAAAGCCCAGCAAGTAGTAGCAGTAACAACTACCACCAACACTATGGACACAGCCGCCGCTCCCCAGTGGGCAGCAGCATTGCCAGGCATGCTGTTATCTCCTGCCAGGGGGATATCTAGGACTGCCTTTATCTCTTGTGATAGGGGGAGATGCAGAACCTGCTTTTGCAGGTGAGATCCCTCACTTGGCGTGTGTTGGTGTATCCGTGCGATCTGCGGCCGGCAGGATTCTCAATGCCCCCAGTCGGTACCTGTAAGTCACAAAAAGTCGCAGAATCGCAGAGTATGCAGAGGAAGCGACCCAGCAGGATCATCGAGTCCAACACCTGGCCCTGCGCAGGACACCCTGAGAATAACACACCGAGCGAACCAGCGAATAACACTAATGACAATTTAAAAGGGACTGGGGTGTTTTTCCGGCGGCTGCGGAGGCGGAGGCTCACGGCCCCGGGTCCAGCTGGTGCCGGAGCACGCGCGGCGGGCTCGGGCCAGGGAAAGGCTGCGGTCCTGGGGCGCAGCGATGGCGGCGGCGCACCGGGCGCGCGCGGCGGTCGCTCGGCTGTGACGTCCCTGCTCGCGGCCTATCCCGGGGCCCGTCCCGGCCTATCCCGGGGCCTATCCCGGCCTGTCCCGGGGCCCGTCCTGGCCCCTTCCGCCCGCTGCCCCGGCGCTCCCGGCGCTTGCTATGGCCCTGCCCGTCGTACACAGGTGCCTCCAAGTGAGTGCGGCCCCGGCTCCCGGGAGCCCCGGCCCAGGAGCGCCCGGCGCGGGAGGCTCGGCTGGGCCGGGTTTGCCTTGGGGGCCGAGCTCAGGCTGAGAGCGCAACGCGGGGCTCGGTGCCGGCCTTCCTTCTGCTGGCCCAGAGCGTCGGCTGCACTCACACCCTGTGGGATAAGGCAATATAGTATATATATATATAAATACACAATAGTTTTACATATGTACATATATATATGTACACGCATACACACATATGTATGCCATATACATGCATACATACACTATCTAGTGCGTATATGTTATATATATAACTATAAATATATAATTATAGGTATTATATATGATATATATTGCCTTATATATTGCTATATATATAGTTATATATTGCTTCATATATATCTATAAATCGAATATATATATTTTTTAATATTATATATGTCATATATATATGACTGCATATTGCTGGGCAAGGTCCAGCAGGCATGCACGCAAGAAGTTCAGCTAGTGTGGCTGTCTTTTTGTCTCTGGTGAGATTAAATCAAAATTAAACACCAGCTTGATTGCAGAGCTGGTGTTTATCGTTCAGGAGTTTAACTGAAAACTTAGATGCTTTGTCCCTCTGTGATTCATTTTAAATGCAAAACTAGTTGCCTACGTTCCTTAATGCATTATGAAGTTACATTAGACACCTTGAATATATATATGTTAAAGAAGCTTTGTTATAGTCAAATGTTCATAAAATTTGAAGCCAGTTGTTTTTCCTGTCATTTTCCTTCAAATGCTTCCATGGTTTAAGATAAATGTGGTAAAGCTTTTGGGAGAGGATTTTAATATGAAATGCTGTCAGCTTAATTAATATTTGAAATTGTTCCTTGATTTTTCATTTTCAATTCTCTTCCTTTTCAGCTCAGTGATGAAAACGAGCAGTTAGTCAAGAAGGTGAAAAAACTACACATAAAAAATAAGGAGCTAGAAAAGAATCTGGGTCAGATCCAAGAACAACTGCATCTGCAGCAGTTAACGCGTGTCTGTGGCACAAGCAGAGAGTAAGAATTGTCAAACGTTTCTCTTTTGCATCAAAAGAAGTGCAGCATTTCAGGACTTTTATTTTCATGTCCTTAAGATGAACTGGGCATTATCCGGTCTGTCTAATTTAAGGAGCCGTCTGTGAACAGGATGGTGGGGTGGAAAATGCTGGAGGCCTGTAAAGGAGCGAAGGACATCTGGGGCATCTTGTACAAAATTTATTGCAGTGAAAGAACCAGTTTTAATACCAGAAAGTAATACTCCTGCTTAGCCAATATGCTCTCTCTGTTGCAAAGACTTTTACACTATTTCCCCACCAAAAGGTATTAGGATAAAGCTAAGCTGAGTAGCATCAATGCTGTTAAAAAGGTTTAGAAACTGAGACCTTAGGACCTGAAAAACTGTAGTGCTAGTGGTTTGGAGAGTGTCCTGCCAGGATTTACATACTGGTTTGCAAAAACCTTCCAAGGTTTAAGTTTTGGTGTGTTTATGATCCTGCCTGGAAACCTCTACCATAAAATCAAACTGAAAAGTAACTTGGCCTTTTTCAGTTGCTTTGTTTGATCCAATTAAATTTGTGAAATCTGATTTTATGAAGCTGTTGTGTCTGTTTCAATTAAGTGTTCAGGTTCAAACAGAAACCTGTTTGTGGCATAAAGGTGGAGACAACAAGAATCTGGTTCTAGAGGGTGACAGTGTCAGGTGAGTTCTTGGAAGTTGCTTCTTCACAGAATTATTCTTCTCTGTAGCATAGAAAATGTTTGTGGTTAAGTCAGTTGATTTTTTTTTTTTTTGGCTGTTAATGCAAGTGGCTTTAAGCCTTTGAAACAATGTAAAATCATTCACGTTTTAAAAATAACTACAAAATCTTGGATTAAACTCAAAAATAGCTCTGAACAAAGAAAAAAATAGGTTTCTTTCTCAAGTAGTTCATTGAGAAAAATTTAATGAGCCAGGAACCTTCTTCATGTGTTTGTGCACACATATGATCTTTTTTGTAGATTTTTTTAACCTAAAATTCTGTGGTTTCATCTTCTATTTTGTGGAACTTTTCTCAGCTCATTTTATGTTGCTCAGTGTTATGTGCATAAAAAATTTATAGGCTGGTACTGTTTTCAAAATAAGCTAGAGAAGCAGTTCTGCTTTTCAGTCTAATTAATTTTAGAGTTGAGCCACTACTTACGGTAGTTTGCCAATTAATGATAGAATTAAACTCTTGTAACTGCTTTTCTGATGCAAAAGCTACACTTTTGTCTTTAAGAAAAAATATACTGAGACATTTTAACAACTGGGCAAGCTACGTAAAATAATGTTCCATCCCTCTATGACTTGATTGTAAAATTGTAAAATAAACAGGCTGCTCCATCCTTTCAAAGGCTGCTTTTTGTCCACTGACATAAATGGGCTGTGGATCTTACACAGATCTCTGTTGCTCTTTGGCCAAGTGCCCTGTTTTTAGTGTTTCCTTTAGGTGGCTGTAGAAGACCCATTTTCTTTTTTTTTTTTTTAATACATTTACAGTGTGCCAGACTCTCTTTGCAAGGTATGTAACTACATAAGCAGGCTGGCTGACTGCCTCTGGGCTGGGATTGAGTTCCTAGTGAGGTACTCGTGTAGAAGAAGTCCAGGTTAGCCTTTGAACTGAGTGCTGTACCTGCCTTGTATTAGATGGCACGTAGATAACCTGACCTAGCTTTTTTTCTAGCATCTGTCTGTATTTTCTTTTACAAAGCTGTGCTGTGCTACAGTATTGCTCATCCTGCTTGTGGTGTGCAGTCATGACTTATTATGAATGGCAGCTCTTGTGGGAATTTCTGAAAAAATAGGAAAAATGTCTGCTCATGTCCATCAGTTAAATTGTGGGCCTCATATATGTTGGCTGAATACTATGAAATAGAGTAGGAAATTGGTACAGCAGAACTTGATGCAAGGTAATACCAGAGGGAAAGGTAACAGCCCTAATCTGTTTATTTGACATTTATTTTACCCACTCATTTTCACATAGATTTCATTCACTCATATCCTCACACCCACATGCTTGGAAGCAATGAGATGTTTTGTGCAACACAGAGAGCTGGGAGCTGCCTCATGTGTCCTCATCATGGGTTCTTAATTGGTGGTAAGAAACTAGTTTCTGGAGAAACTTTTTAAAATCCTTTATGAGTGTCCTTTTGCTATTCCTGTTGTGCTAACAGGGAGAGGAATGATGCTCGTGACATGCTGCCAAGTCACTGCCAGGCTCCTGTTGCTGGTATATAGGTCTTCCCTCAAAGAGTGATTGCACTGAGGTTTAATTGGAGTGTGGCCTTGTGTGCTGGACAAAAACAACAGGGTCCTCAGTCTGGCTGAGTAAAAAGGATTCTTTGCTATTCATACAGACCATTCTTTTAACTTGCTTTGCTGTTATTTTCTGGTGCTTTCTCTTTCTGTGTTGACAATCACATTTCATTCACTGCCATCTTGAGTATTTCTGTTACAAGCCTCTGCAGCACAGCTACAGCCCAAGTGATCTCTGTGGGGCATCTCTAACACTTCTACCATAAAGGATGTCTTTCATGTTTTGCAGCAATTTATGCATTTCTTCTGTTTTAGACTGCTTCAGATGTATAATGAGCTACAGAAACGTTATGTTAAAGAAACCAAAACAAACAAGGAGCAAAGTGAAGCAATTAAAAATCTCACTGTAAGTAGAATTTGTAGGAGCTGGTATCAAGCAGCCAAACATAAGCTTTTAGGGAGACTGAAAAGTAATTCTTACATCTGTGAAATGAGACCATGCTTTTCTTTTTATACTTACTTTGTTTCCCGTGACAGAGATAATGGAGGGTAGCCTGTAGTTCCCTTTAAAAGTGAAGTCTGTCACTGCGGTGTCTGAAGCAGAGAGCTGTCTCCCCTTTGCTTGCTTTTTTTCTTTACTCATCCACCTACCTCTCCTTCCAATTGTATATGCACCTTGTGACCTGTCTTGCAAAAGCCCTCGTATTTTTCTGCATGTGTCATGAGCTGATTTTTCTCAGAAATCCAGCAGTAAGCAAACCAAATGAAGGCAAAGAGTTTCCTTTTGGGTAGCAAGGTCTAGGGGCTTGCTGTGCAAAGAGTCCGGCATCAGAACTGGAGTGAAGGTAGGGTTGTGTGGCCAGGAGCAGTTCTAGAAGCTTCAAGAGGGTATTGCCTCTTCAGGCACTGATTGAGCATTGCAGCTGACCAGTCTAATATCCTCATTTGTGCTTTGTTTTTTCTCCTTTCAGACCCTTTGGGTGAATGTAGTTTTTAAGTCAGCAATTGAAAGCTCTGGGTTTGCATTCGGGATGTGTTTCCAGTTGTATTCAGTTGAACTGTGTTTCTTCTATGCATTTAAAAAAAAATTGTCTTGACAGATTAAAATTAATGAGCTAGAGCATAATCTTCAAGAGCAGAGACAAAGAATTGAGCAACTGGAATGCAAAAAGGTTTCTTGGAAAACTAGTGCTGTTTCTGGAAAAAGAAGTCAAACCCCAGAGGGAGGAGTAACTTCTCACAGGGACATTTCTGAAAAGAAGGAATCCTGTTGCAGTAGATATTTAGGTAATGGTACAGTTAATTCTGATGATGTTCCTTTCAGTATGCCTAGCAGAGAGAATGCATTTCATTTCTGATCTAGAGGCCACTCCAGGCTATTTCTTCTTCTTCAACCAGCAGTATCTAAAATGTCTTTTTCATTTTTGAAAACCTGTTATGTAAAAATGGCATTTTGTAGTCCAGAATTCAGCCTTGCATTTTTTTTGTTTGTGATAAAATGTTTGCTGTTTTCTCCTTTTCTGAAACTGGTCCGTTGGTGTAATCCCAGGTAGGAGTGCGTGGCTGTATTTAGGGCTGGTATTTATTCTAGTAAGATGTATCTATGCAGATCTCTCAGTAATAATGTTTCCTGCCCCATTCTTTTTCATTTTTTTCATTGCCCTGTTCTAGTTTTCAGACAGTGAAACACCACATAACCTCTTTTTAGCCTTAAAACGTTGGACAAACCTGGACAGTGCTGGTTTCAGCACATCCTTCCTCTCATAAGTAAATCCAGAATTTAAGGTGCAATCCTCTTCCACTTCAAAGCGTAGAAAGAGATGGATGAGATCATATAATGTAGGCATAATTTCCAGGAAATGTGCTGTCAGTAAGGGCTGATGTGACCCTCTTGTAAGTCAGAAAAAGGTAATCAAGGCGTGTGATGTGTGTTTTGTGCATTGTAAAGTAAAATAATTCCACATTCTAAGAATCTGGCAGATTCAGATTCTCAGATTGTCAGATCCTGTTATCTTTCATAGTACCTGGGAATATGCTGGGCCAGTTCTTAAGAATAAATCACTGTACAAAAAAGGTACTTTAAGAAGAGAAGATATTTTCTAATATCACAAAAGGTAGGCAGCTCTTTAGCTGTAATATGATTCATATGAGGGGGAGGTTGACTGTAATGGTTGAACTCTACATTTTTCATTTGAATATAGAGCTATTGTTGAAGGAGATTAAAAAGCTGAAGAAAGAAAATGGAAAGTTGTCTGCAGAAAAGAGAGCACTAAAAAATGAATTAGCTGGATTAGACAAGGTAATTTATTTTAAGACAAGCTTAACAGTAGGTGATTTTTGAAAAACTAACTTTTCTGCCTAAACTGAAACTTCTTTAGGCTGAACATATGTTGTTATCAAGTAAAATACATAAAAAATCAGTGTGTAGCATTCTGAGAGATGGAGATGAATGGCTCCTTGAAACATTCATGTCCTAAAGGGCTGCTCAGCTAAGGAAGACTATTTTCTCTTGAACTTAAACATGTCAAAGTTATGCCTCTGACAAAACTCCAAGTTTAGGGAGGGCAGAGGCTTTGAATTTTTTGTTAGATCGATAGGTGTAAAAAGTGAAAATGTGAACATTTTGTAATCCTTAAAGTTATGTAACAAGATGATGAGCTCTTACCTAACTGTAGAAGACTCAGTTTAACATACTGACGTAAAGTTTTATTTTCAGCAACAAACTGTTTAAACTGATTTTTGCTTGTTCCTCAAGTCTTTTTGTTTTTTTTTTCTTGTTTGTTTGTATGGATGTTTTTGTTTGTTTGGTTT
>VXAZ01004522.1:16969-133661 GCA_013399875.1 Gymnorhina tibicen
TTTTTTTTTTTTTTTTTTTTTTTTAGAATCTGTTTTCTTACCTTGCAGTCCTTTCTCCTAAACTAAATAACGGTATGGTATTAATTGCAGGGGTTACAGTAAAAGAGGGTGATATTTTATTGGATGTGAAACTTGTAGAACATTGAGCCAGGGTGAGTTCTAGAGCCCTGTGTTTGGGAATCAGGGACAATTTGTGGCTGAGAGTTTCATCTTGCAGGAGAGAGATACATAAACCTGAGTTGTGGCTTTTTATCAGTGGCCCTTTTTTTAGGTAGTTTTAAGTCACTGTATGTTATATAAGATGTATGTAGCTGTTCATTTAAAAAAAATGCTGGAAGAGTAGGGAGGAGAATGTCAAATATAGATGGTTGTAGGTAGATACATTGTTACTGTGGTAGCTAGAACATTCAAGGTTCGGTGAAACAAAGTCTTGGGTGATTATACTCTTCTGTCCATTTATTTCCCAACAATTTCTGACTTCACTTACAAAGGATCAGAATATGACATTATTCCCTTGTCATATTGGACTGTCATTTTGTAGCTGTCTGATAAATCCATATGTTTTCCTTTTTTAAATTAATCTTTCCTATTATTAGTCTGTATTCCAGTCTCTAACACAATTTGAACTCTGCTTGTGTGTTCAGGGCAGAAATTATTGAATTATTACCCAAGGTTGTAATTGATTGCTGTATCTCACCATTGCTGTGTTTGCATAACTCAGCCATACACAGATAAAAATATAGAAGGTGTCTTTGAACTCGGGAATAACTGAACTGCTGACTTGCTCTTACTGAGAATGTCTTTGAAAGAAAGTTTAAGGTGAATATTTTTGGGTTTTTCTAGGGTTTTTTTGAAGAGGTAGAAGATCTAAAGCATGCTGTGCAGGAATCTGTGAAACTGAACAATGAGTATGAAAAATGCTTGAAACAAATAAGTGTAATATATGGACTGCCTTTTACAGCACATTTGTAACTACTGGGTAATTTAATGCCAAGTAGAGTTTCCACATATTTTTTATACTCACTGTAACATTTAAACCTACCATTGCTTAAGTGGTACCACAGTTTGATAATGTTATAGATTCAGAAACGTGATCTCAATATGACAAGTGCTCAGAAATGTTGTGTTTTGTGAACTTGATTTTTTTTGTTTATATGTTTTTAAATAAACTGTGATCTGCATAACTTCAACTAAGTTTCAAACCCATCTCTTTCACACTTGCAGAATATATTCTGGTTGTGCTTGTTTATGGGAATATAATAAAATTGTTTTATTTTGAAGAATTTCCCAATTTATCCTTTTCTGTAAGCTACAGAACAAAATCAAAGTATCTGTGTGGATTTGGCAGTCATCATGGATTTCAGCCCTGAGGATGTTGCTAATGCAAACAGAAATTAATTCTATCATTAAATTATTGCAGAGGGGTTTCTTAAAAGAAAAATGCTAAATGTCTGCTTGGAATTTTTCTTTGATCACAATAGTGAGTGAAAAATTGTGGTTGAAGGACAGATTTAGTGCTCACAACTGGAAAGTGTATTCATAAAGATGGGTCAGAGAGTTTTGCATCATCAAAAGAAGAATTTGTCAGAAGCTCTTATTTATATACCTCAAGAGTGAGGTACTCAAATAACTCTCGTATTTGAAGAGCTGAAAAGGAAAGTGGGAGTGCAGAAAGTCACAGTCCACAAGGCAGAAATGTTGTGTTGCTTCAGGGAGGGTGAGCTTGGAATGAAAAGAGACAACTCCCAGTTGCAAGTGTAGCTTGCAGAACCTTTTGAGATTTGGACCTGAACTTGTTTGTAAGGATATTCCACAAAAGTTTAACATAGTTACATTATGGAACTGTATTTTTCTGAAAGTTGTAAATCTCTGCCTTTGTGACATTGTGATGGGAGAGCTGAGTGAAAACTGCTTAGGGTAGAAACACTAAGCTTGCTTATAACCTAATACAGCTTCTTTAGCTTCATAAAAATACATGCACACTCCTGAGGGATAGGACTAGGAGCAGGATTAAGACTCTCGTATCCCACTGGGTTTCTTAGGACAGTTTTATGTAGTTGTAATTTAATGAAGAAATTTGCCTCAAAGCATGTGAGCTGTTCAGAGTCGCATATTCACTAAGCGATAGGGAGGGTAAAGCGCCAGAACTCCATGTTCCTGCTCTGGCTATAGACCAGTGCGTGCCCTTGTTTCATTCTTGGCTCACTTGTAAATTGAAGCTGGATAATGTTCTGAACAAGAGATGGAAAAGGGGAACAGAAGAGGAGCGATGCAAGTCCTCATTGCCAGTAAACTCGATGGAAGAAAAAACAGGAGGATAGTGTGTATAACAGAAAATTTTAAGTGCAAAAATGTTTGTAACATTGGTTAATAAGTAAAATAAACATGAATGCTGGAGAAAGAAGCAGTGCTGGTCACTGGAGCCTTTTTCCCCACAGTGTTGTGGTACAAAGTTACACTTTCAGCACGTTTAAACTTTGGTCCCGTTGTTAAATGATTCAGTAATAGTCCTCATCCGCAGCCTGATTTTTAAATGTTGTGCAGAACAAGAAACAGTGAAGAATCCTTCAGTCTTTTCTCATAATTAGAATCTCGCAGCTCTGGCGAGGGAATCTAGTTTAATGTTGATAGTGAGCCGTGTAGGGGGAGCGGCAGCAACGCGCCGCGCAGCGACGCGCGGAGCCGCAGCTCCACCCAGCAGCGGCTGTGCAGCTCCAGCGCAGGTCAGCTGGCACGGGAGGGCACGGGAGGGGACGGCAGCGGAGCAGCCGTGGGCTGGCAGGTGGCAGAGCGAGGTGGGAAGGGATCTCTCTCAGCCAGTAGTAGGAGCTGTCTTTCAGCTCCATCTGCATCGCCGACTTTCTATGAGGTTGTTGGTTTTTTTTTTTTTTTTAAATTTCCCTTTCCGCTTTTCCTTTCACTATCAAGAATGCTGGCAGTGTAGGGTGCAGATGGGGCACCTCTGGCAGCTTTCACATCTGCGGTACAAATCCCCACATAGTAACAATTAGCAGCAGAAACGCTGGAGGAGGAATGTATGTGGAAGTGACTGGCTCTGTGGCATTGCTTGTGTTTGTTGCTGCTTGTGACTACTGAAAAGGGCAGTTTTGCCTTGACGATATTTTTATTTTCTACTGATTGCAGGTTTGGTTTGTTGGTGTGGGTTTCTTTTGGTAGTTGGTTTTTTTTTTTTAAATTTGATGATATCCATTTGCTCTTGAAGATGTGATTTTTATTTATTTATCTATTTATTTATTTGCTGGACATGGCTAATGCAAGTTCCAACTTAGTGGCATTTTCTGTTCAAATTAATACTGTTTTTGTTGGAAGAGGAGACTGTCTCAGACTACCAGTCTACTTCCAAATAAGTACTACTTCCTACTCTGCAGGATAAAGCCATATAAATTTGTGTGTTTGGATAAGAATTTGCCTGTCTTTTTGTCCTTGTTTCTGAGCCAGTTAGATACCTCTGCTTTAATCTTGCCTCCTTGTGAGATGTACAAGCGAGGTGTTGTTATTTTGGTTGCTAGTTAGAGTGCAGGTGAGATGAATATTGAACAAGTTAATCAGTCTATATGTGTAGTTCCACATACTGTGGAATTGTGACATCTGGCCAGTGGCTTTCTCCTGCTAAATCGAGTTTAGATAGAACTGAATTCCATGCAATTAAGTATTAGTCATGCTACTGCTTGATAATGCATATTAGAAATGTTTCATGGTGCGGGCTAATGGTTCTTTGTCTCAAATAAGTACTTTGTAGTGCTGATATGGGAAGCTTGTGTTTGAGAATAAGTGGCTATTATCAAATAGGGGTTTTGGTTGCAAAAATAATGCAGTAATCATGTGTCAGTACTCAGTTTCCATGAGACATAAATCAAATGGGCTGGTGCATAGGACAGTGAAGCAATTTAAATTTGTTCTGTGTTCTGCATATTACTGAGGCCAAGATTTTAGAAAAAATCCACTAATTTTGTGTGGCTTTGTAATTTTGTCCTGATTTTCCTCATATTTGGGGTATAAATTTTCAAAAGTACTGAATATTCACAGCTGTAGTCAGATTTAGTCAATTCGGCCGTGGGCTGCTAATCACTGAATACTGTGTTCCGTAATTGCTCACATCCTGGATATTAGTCCTAAACTAGGATTTTTCTATTGCAGAAAGCAAAATTGCAATCCCATTGTTGGTGGGGGACCAGATTTTGTGGATTTCTCTGGAAGATGTTCCTGAGCCTGTGAAGCAGCATCTCTGTAGCTCCTCTGGAGTCCCTTTACTGTGACCATGCTTCACTGTTTACCTTTAAAGAGCGGGACTTTCAGACCTGCAGTGCTCTTCAGACTTAGACCCTGAGAGGCTGGATCTGGGAACTGAGGCATTTCATTGGAGAGCAAGGGCTGGTGCCTCTGTCCTCTCAGCTGGGATACTTTCTTGTGGCACTTAATGTGAAAAAGTATTCCTGCCAAGGGCTGTAGTGGAAACAGAAAAAAATACTGGCGTTTCAAGAGGGGTACATTCCGTGTTTAGGTTACAAGGTATCCAAGGCAGCAGGAAGCAGTAAATACAGTTACCTCACCAATTTAGGCTCGTTAACTGTTTCTCTACAGCTGCACTGAAGTTTCTTTTTTCTGAGGCCGAGATGTTTCTTGTTTTCCTCTTGTCAGAAATGAAGTATCTGTAGTTAATTACGCGTGTATCTGTGCCTGTGTTCCTGGAAAGCTCCCGTAAACTTGTTCTGGGATACTAAATTGCCCTTGGTTCTTGGAGATTACAATGAGCCATATTAAAGATGGTAATGCTATTGATTTGGTGTAATCACGTTCTGTACTTGTGCCAGAAGATATCCTCTGGAAGTTATTTAGCCTGGAGAAAAGCTGAGGGGAGACCTTATTGCTCTCTACAACTACTTGAAATTAGGCTGTAGCCAGGGGGGTGTTGGTCTGTTCTCCCAAATAACGAGTGATGGGACAAGAGGAAGTGGCCTCAAATTCCACCAGTGGAGGTTTAGATTGGATACTAGCTAAAACTTCTTCACTGGAGGGGTTGTCCTGTATTGGAACAGGCTGCCCAAGGAAGTGGAGGAGTCACAATCCCTGCAGGTGTTTAAAAGATGCATGGATGTGAAACCTAGGGACATGGTTTAATGGTGGACTTGCCAGTGCTGGGTTAAGGCTTGGACTCAGTCTTGGTGTCCTTTTCCAACCTAAATGATTCTATATGGATCCTAAAGGGTTTTTTTTTCTTTTTTGCAGCTGCTGTTCAAGCTAAGCTCTGTCTTTACCTACCTTTGACCCCTAGTCGTAGTGTTTTCACTGTAAAGTTCTAAAAAAGCATCATGCACCAAGATCCTGGCTGGCTTTAATCTGGTTTCCTTGGTGCTGGTGGGAGCGAGCGCAGTTCTGTGCTCAGCTGGCTGTCTGTGTGCCTGGAGGAGAACTTTACTCTTTAGGTCAGTTACATATTCTCAAACCTTTCAGGGTGACAAGAAGGTAACACTGTAGGCCTTGCATGGTAGCTTTCCACAGGGAATGCTGACCTAAGGAATATTTTGCTTTGTATTTTCTCTACAGGGATTTTGTGCTGACAAAAAGCCCGACGTGATCCTTTGAGTAGCCCAAGCCATTTTCATCTGAGAGAGGAGAACTTGAGCCATTGTCTTATGCTGGTACTGCAATGCTGAGTTCTAGGTCAACCACTGTGAAGAATCTCCCTCTGAAGAGGAGGCTCTGTTTTCTGCTGAAACTCGTGTGCTTTGTCAGCTCAGTGTTAATATTTTGTGAATTTTTAATTTACTATGTGGTAATATTTCAATGCCGATGGCCAGACGTGAAAGGTGGAGCTCACATGAGTGAAAAAGAAACTTCAGCTTCAGTCCTGAAGGCCATAATTTTAGCTGATACACATCTACTTGGTGAAATCAAAGGACATTGGTTAGATAAGCTAAGAAGGTAATTATTAATTTTTTTGAATAAGCTCTACCCAGTTTTTAGAGTTTTTAGTAGTAGCTAATGGGACAATAATTCATGGTTCCATTAAACAGTGATTCATTAGAATTGTAATGAAAAAATAAACAATCTGGTATTACTTCGTGCATGTGTTGGTCCTGATTGTATTGTGGTGGAATTACCCACCAGGTAAGATGCACCTACTGTCCTTACACCTGACCTCTAAGTATTTAATTTGAATTTCATAATATATTTTCATATTTAAGTCTATAGGAGCCATTTTCCCGTTCCCATTGCCAGGCTATGTCTGTGTATTCAGAGTTGAGGATCCAGAGGTAAGGCAGGGGTAACTGGTTCTGTATTTTCCTTTCAGGGAATGGCAAATGGAGAGGTCTTTCCAAACTGCCTTATGGTTACTGCAGCCAGATATTGTTTTTATTCTGGGAGATGTTTTTGATGAAGGAAAATGGAGCTCGCCTCAGGTATGACATCATCAGCTCTCTTATTTCAAAAAATGAGGATTTCTTGAAGGAAATGGATGATGGAGGTTAGGTATGCAAGGCTTTGTTTAATTCTGCTACAGTTGTCCTGTTGGTAGACGTTTCTAGTCTTTTAGATAGGAGTTGAAATGTTGTGATTCTCCTTCATTTTTGGTAGTACCTCGACAGTTTTGCTCCTCATATAGAACTTACAAAATATAAACATCTCAGTTTGTGGTTCTGTGTTACACACTTGTGATGGGCTGACCCTGGCTGGATGCCAGGTGCCCAACAAAGCTGCGCTATCACTTCCCTCCTCAGCTGGAGAGGGGAGAGAAAATACAAAAGAGACCCTTCTCCTTCACTGACCTTGGTGTCTGCAGGGCTTTTCCTCTCACAAATTCTCACTCCTACCTCTGGCTGCAGTTGCAGTTTCCTTTTTTGCCACCTTCCTAATTCTGGTGATAGTGCCTGGTGAGGCAGTATCACCATCACTGACGGGCTCAGCCTTGGCCAGCGGTGGGTGCATCTTGGAGCCAGCTGGCACTGGCTCTGTAGGACACGGGGGAGGCTCCCACAGAAGCCACCTCTGCAGCTCCCAGTACTAAAACCTCGCCATGGAGACCCACTACAAAACCAGCGGTCCACTTTGATGCTGTGGAACAGCACTAGTGTCTCCTTTTGTTTTTTCCTGCAGGCCTGGGCAGATGATGTCAGGAGGTTTCGGAAAATGTTTAAGTATCCGGTTTCTACAGAGCTGGTGGTCATCGTTGGGAATCACGACATCGGATTTCATTACGAGTAAGTCTTGTCAGTGAAAGGAGCACACAAGTGCCGGGAATGAAGTGTCAGCATGCCCACAGTAACTGGTGCTGTGTCTGAGGCACCTGTTTTGGGGTTATATGTAAACTTTTTGATCATGATCACATTAGAAAGCGTCATAATTTAGAGTAAGGCCTGTGCACAAAGCAGATTTATGCTTCTCTGACCATGTGAGGGTTGTTCAGAGCGGATCCTTCTGCACTGACATGGAATTCTTGAAGCTGCTTTTCCTTGTATTGGGCCTCCTCCTTAGAAAGGTGTCTAAGCATATTTCCACTCCTGTTATCTCAGCACAGAAGAGTGCAAGTGTCCTCACTCTGCTGGTGCTTGCACTGATGGGAAGGGCTGGAGGACACAAGGGGTGTCACAGCATCCCTGTGAGTTTCCTGAACGATTGTGTCAGCTGGATACTGGAGCAGCAAGCTGCATGAATGCTCAACACACTGTAAAGCAACTGTGTCAGATGAGTTCCAATGGCAATTTCTTACCTCAGTTGTATTTTTGCTCTGTGACACAGAATGACTACTTACAAGGTAAATCGATTTGACAAGGTTTTCAACTTTACTTCAGGAAAGCTGATAACTCGGAAAGGAATAAAGTGAGTATATTTATTTTTTTTCTAATGAAATAGTATGGGAGTGCTTAACTTAGAGCCTTTTTAAAATTTTTAAAATCTTTTACCTTATGATGTGTTAAACCCCAAACACTTCGTACAAACCTGTAGTTTGATATGGCCTGGAAGCTGTACTTAGAGCTAGGTAAATTGTAACAATTTCCTTTTAAATGGAAAAGTACCGTGGAGTCAGAATCCATTTCTCTGGTTTGCCTTTTATACTTCCTTGCAGCTGGTAATGAGCCATGGCTGTAAACATAGCAGAATTCATAAAGAAACACAAACCAACCCCCTCTGTGTTTACAAATTAGGAGTTTCATTAATTATAATAACTTCTTCAGTCTGCAGAACTTAACCCTTGTTTGAAGAATTCGGGAACACAGCAGTTGCGTGTCCACGGTTTTTCCACAAGGTGGGGTAATAATGCACAAGCTGGTTTTGGCTAAGAGCAGACCTCGGTGCAGTTTGTTCTCACAGCTGTGTCCCCGTGGCTGCACTTGCTTGCTGTGTGCCCTGTTACCTCCAGATACCATGCAGGAACCCGATGAGGGAACGCAGTAGTGGGTTTGTGGAAAGGTTCCGATTTAGGAAGGGAAGGCCCACTGCCACCCTGTGTTTGGCACGTGTGCCCTCGGGTTGTACTCACTTCTGGAACAGTGAGATTCAAAACCTACAGGTTTACACTGGTTCCCTTAATTAAGCAAACATTATAAATGTTTAATTAAAAATTCTGAACAGGTCTGGAAATGGTTGTGTCTATTTTAGGAAGATCTCTGAACTTCATGAATGCTCAGTATAAAGTTGTTGCTTATCATGCAGATGTGGGGTCCCCTAAATATGTATTTCAGCTGTTTAAAAAATGTGCCCTTTGATAAAACAGCACAGCAGAATTCTTGCATGCAGTTGCAGATTGTATGTCTGGTATCTATTAACTGCAATGAACTGCACTATTAACGAAACGTCCCTAGATAAACTATTTTACAACAAATCTGTGGTATAAAAGCAGCTTAGTTTGCTAAAAGAGAAGTAAGTTTTTTTTACTATTGACTAGTATCTCTTAAGTGAAGGCATTCAGCTCATTTTTGTCATTTAAACAGACTGAATTGAACTGGGGATATATCTCAAGCTGAATGTGTGACCAAATGGGTATGAATCTTGTGGCAGAAGTTCAAAGTTGATTTGAAATCTACAGGGAAAACTTCTATTACGAATAAAACCCTGTTTTGTGTGTCAGAGACCGCAAAGTACAAAACTAAGCTTGTTCAGGGCAGTCACCCAAACGCAGTGCTGTTCTGCTTTTCAGTTGTTCTGAAGAAATCCTGTGTCTCAAATTCTGTCTCTGAGGTCTAAACTGTGTGGGGAGACAAGCAACTTCTCCTTTCCCTCAGAATTTAGTTTAGTGATGAATTTCTAACATTCCACTAGAATACAACTTAAGTATTCATTAAAATATAAAAAAAATCTTGAAATGTAAACATGAAGCATAAGGTACATTGTGCAACCTAATGAACAACTGTATAAAGGAGCCAACCAGGCAGAGACATGGCTATGGTACAGATACTCAGAGGAGGATTTATAGCACATGATTTCAGGAGCTGTTACATTCTGCTGTTTTGTTGAGCTGTGCCCAACTTAGGAACACTTGCATTTTATAAAATGAAGTTTATCTCATGCCTGTGCATGAACAACATGAAATGCCTTCCTGTCCTCCCCACTTCTCTTCACCCACCCCCTGGTATTTTCCAGCTTTGTCCTAGTGAACAGTGTAGCCATGGAGGGTGATGGCTGTGCTGTCTGCAGTACCTCAGAGGCAAAACTTGTGGCACTTTCTCACAAACTGAATTGCTCCCAGCAGGTAAGTGATTTTTAAAGATCTGATTACAGCCAGGGACTTGTCTGCCACAATGGGAATGCTGATACTGTAGCATAGTCAGGATAGAACCAGACTCTCCTGAAAAAAATCTGTTTCCAATTCACATTGCAACTTGTTAGCAAGTCTTTCTCCCCCTCATATCCCTCGTAACCATTTTTACTTAACTATTAACTGTGTTGCTTTGAACTAATGGTGTTAACTTCCTTGTCAGCGCTGCCCACAGAATGTCATTTCCTCTGTTCCTCTGTAACCCTGCCTTTGACTCAAGATACATAATCCTGCATTTACATTTATGGATATTATTCTGTTTTATAGCCTTTAAGCATATTATTTTAGTTTCCTGATTCTACTGCAGTCCTTCCCCCTTAGCCTAGTAGTGTTTTAATTGTATTTTTTCATCAAATCCAATTGCTTCTTTTATTTCCTTCGTCTTCCCTTTTTCATAGGCTGACTGGATGCACAGTAGGCAGCATGACTGACTGGGCTGGCAGTCAATCAGGAAACCAGCTCCCAGCAGAAAAACTGGCAGACTCTATCTCCCTTGGGCTGCCCTCAAACTCCTTAGCCTTGTTGGTGCAGAGATCCTGCTGCTGCTTTCTGCAGCCAGGAAGAGCACAACTGTATTTACAGCATGTACAGAATGGGGAGTTTCACCAGTCCACAGTAAAACTCTTAAAAGTTCATACAGTGGGCAGTATTTAAACACTACTCTGAGCTAAACTGCTTAACAAAAAACCAAAGCCAACAACAACCCCAACCCTCCCTAACCCCTTAAAACCTAGCTGTTGCTTAATTACCTTCACCCCTTCTATGGCTTGATTTTATTCACAGAAACGGAATCATTCCAACAAAGGATGCAGTGATGTGGAAAAGCTTCCAGATTCAGAACCCATCCTTTTACAGGTGTGTTAGAGGTGGGGTGAGACAAGACACTGACATGTTTTTGTGGATTTATTACTGTTCCAGAAAGGCTGGATCATTAACAACTGATCATTGCTTTTAATTACTCCCAGCATTACCCTCTCTATCGGAGAAGTGATGCTGAATGCACTGGAGAAGATTCCGCTCCCCCAGAGGAGAAAAACATTCCCTTTAAAGAAAAGTACGATGTACTGTCTCAAGAGGCATCGCAAAAGGTTTGACTTCTTGGGAACTTGAGTGGCAGTGGGTGGCTGAGAGGGGGACATGAGTGTAGATATAAATAGATTGAAAAATTGTGATAACTGAGACAAACGGAGCACAGCTGCTCCTGTCTAATGAGGCCTGTGAGAGGCTGCTTGCTAGAGCTGCTCCCCTGAGGATCCTCACCATCATGGCCTTGGTCCTGCCAGGTTTCCCAGGTACAGGTCCTAAGTCCTGGCACTCTTAAATCTGCTGTGGTGCCATTACCTCCACTTCAGCATTCTGTACTTTCTGTACTGTGTAAATTATTGACACACCTGGTATGAAGCCACAGTTTTCCAACACTTTGAAAGCATCGCTTTTGCTGAATTAGTAACTACAAGAAAATGTAAAGTATTCCCAAAAAACTTAATGGTCATTATTTCTTTCCTTCTGCATAAATGTCTTCACTGAAAGATTGTCAGTACAAGATTCTCTCTTAGACAAGAAAATAGCATTGTTGTACTAAACCTGAAGTTTTTCTTTGTGATGTCCGCAGCATGCCGTTGCCTTTGTTCTTCTGATCTGTATGAAAAAAAAAAAAAAGCCCAGTACTTGGGATCAGGGCCAAAGGGGTGTGATTGATATTGCAATACCAAGACATTTCTTACTGGAAAACAGAAGTTTACAGAAAACACTTTGTAAGAATATTAGAATTGCCATAATTTCACTCTGTTCAAAGAAAAAAAAGGGGTTTTAAGTTCAATTTCTTTTTAGCTGTGACTTAATTTTCGTGCTTTACCATTTTGTGTTCTAGCTGCTATGGTGGTTTCAGCCCCGTTTGATTCTCAGTGGGCACACTCATAGTGCTTGTGAAGTGCTGCACGCGGGGAAAGTTCCAGAAATCAGCGTCCCGTCATTCAGTTGGAGGAATAGAAACAATCCTAGTTTCATCATGGTAAGTTTTAATTTTTTATTTTTGTCAGATAACTTTCATAAATAAATCAACATGGCAGTCAGCTATATTTTAAAACTGATTCTACCTGTAAAAACGAAAAATTAAAAAAAAAAATTGCCTACCCACCCAACCCACTCAGTACACTGCATCCACTTTATAAAGTACATCTGTGGGAGCCACATGTTCTGTGTGGTACAAAGCAATGCTGTTAAAGACCTAATTAGTATCTGGGTACATTTTCTTAGAAAGAGGGTGCATTGTAAACTACTGACTTGTAAAAATAATCAGTATTGTGCACTGAACAGTAGAAAGACCAGTTTGGCTTGGCTGATTTACCAACTATGAAAACAAGACTGTATCCACCTCAAACCCTTTTGCACGGTGATCATGGTTTTCAAACATGTGCATTAATGCAGTGAAAGTGTTTGTGACGTGCCCACAGTCTGCCTCCTCATTGCCAATTCACATTTTATACAGTGTGTTGGTTATGCTTGTGCAGGCAGTTCCAGTGCTCAGTATATCCTTAGAGGTAAATCAATTAGTTCCCCAGTTCAAAAATAAAACAGAACTCTTAGAAACTTGGAGTAAGAAGCAAAACCTACAATCTGTTTACAGAGTAGTCTGTGACTTGGAGGGGGAAATCTTTTATGTATGTTTTACTGCTGTTGAGTTTAGGCTGCTTAATATAACCCCAAACATTTGAATTCATTTTATGCAAGTGTTAACATTTGTTGTTGAAAGTAGTTCTGTTTATTCCATATTCCTGAGAGTAGCTGCCTTCAAACTACACACTCTCTGCACACGCCAGACAGCGCATCTTCACTGCAAAACAAGAGGTTGGCTAACTAAAGCTGCATCCTCTTCACTACTGTTTTAACTCCTCAGCCTTGATCCGTTGTAAACTTTAATTTAAACTGCAAAGTCAAGCCAAAACCCAACGAAGTTCTTTGTTGTTGAAGTTCCTGTTCCTAATTTGGATTAGCCAACGTGTGTTTTTGCAGCATGTACTGGGTAAGGAGGAGGGCTTGGGGAAGGAAGGGGCACATTCACAAAACCTAACTTTAGCCTGGAAAGGCTCCTTCCAGGTGGATTTACAGCAGCTAAAGTTAGGCTTCTCTTGAAGGCAAATCAGATGAGGAGCCCAGCTCTCTGTTTATGCTAGATGGGAAGATTGGCCTCTGGGCTAATGTTGGCCTGGTGAATATTCCAGTTAGTGCCCAGCACTACAAGGTATGGACTCTTCAGCCCCCTGGAGAAGGCACTGGTACTAGGAAACTGGCCCCAACCCTTGCCACCCAACACAGGATTTAGAAATTGGAGATCTGACAGCTGTGGTGTTTACTCCTGATTCAGAACCCACTGTAACACAGCAAAGTGACAGTCTTCATTTCTTTTCCAGGGCAGCATAACACCAACTGACTTCTCCCTCCAAAAATGCTTCCTTCCGTTTGAGAGCAGAGTCTTCACTATCTACTGTGCAGCAGGTGCTCTGCTTGTGATCCTGGTACTAGCTCATGTTCAGCTTCTCACTCCACCGTTTTATTTTGCTCAGCGTTTAATCAGTAAGCATAAAGCAGTATGAAGAGCCAGACATCTGCATTCAGTCACTGAAATACCAAAGCTGAGAACAGTCAAACATCAGACTATATTCATGCCAGCAAATGACCTAATTTGATTGCTAGTCTGAAGGCAGGTTGCATTTACACATACCATAGAAGTCCTATACAGCTGATATGACTACTACAGGATAAATAATTAACTGAAATGAACGTTTCATGCTGTACAAAAATACTGTATTCGACAATCAAATGAGTCCTTTTCCTGCTATAATTTTTGTATCAAATATGTATATTAAAAGTGTAACTGTACATTATGTAAATCCTATAGCCTCATCACTTGTCTGCACTTGTGTCTTACCCTGGTGGAGGCTGAATCTTGCAAACTGGAAATGTTTCTCTGTTTTATTGCTGCATGGCCCTTCAAATGTCATACTTGTGTTTGTTAGGGTCAGGCAGAATCTGGATGCATCAGCACTGAGAGATGCGGATTTCTGTAACCTTTTTAGGGTGTCATGTGTAAGGGACTGTGGTTTGGGACAAGAAATCTTCTGGTTCCTGACACAGTAAATTGTTAGCTGACTATAATTTGCAGTTATCCATCTACCAGACAACAAGGGGAAGAAGCTCGAGGATCCAGTTTGCTGATACACACTTGAAAATTGCTTTAAAAAAAATTAGGGTGACACCTCAAGCTGCTGCTTTCAAAGAGATGTGCTATGATGAGCTTAAAAAAAGAGGGCCCTATTGCATCCCAGAGATCTGTGTGGTGAGGGGCCCTCCAGTTGCCGATCTCCTGCAAGAAGGAAGGTCAAATACAGCTGCAGTAACATTATCCTATGCCTTGGCCCTCAATCTATAGACAGGGATAGGAATGCGTGTTATTTTACATTCCGCAGGTTCTGCTGACTTTAGGGTAGTGTCACATTTTGAACTGCACTAGCTCCTCTGTGGGGAGGCAGAGGCCACCAGCTGTGCCACAAAGATAAAGTCTGACCCAGCGTCTTCACTGTGTGGGGGAAGGTGGGACAAACCTACTGCTCCCCACCCACCCCAATAAAAACAGAGGGACTACTTCACACCAGGACCAGTTTTCCTGCTGATGTTCCTGCACGGGCTGGGAGGTCTAACCCGAACTCCTGGGCTGGGGCTAGTTTAAAGAAAAAATATTATCTTTTGTTATTCATTCTATTACTTTCTTTGGCATGAGAAATAAGAGAATTTTGGGAATTTTGTTTACTATTAGCTTATTCCACCCAGCCTTTCACTTTTTGGGAAATATGACTAAATTGAACATACAGATTTCTGGGAAGAGAAAATGGTCATATTATAGTAACTAAAATGGGACTGTTTTATATTCAACTGGAAACAAGTTCTCAATTGGTCTGTGGCCTGAATTTAAAAAGATGACTGATTTGGGTTTATAACTAATAACAATACAGTAAAAAGTTAATAAAACCTGCCAGTGTGGGGACTGTGTTAGCTCTTCATCTCTCCCTAAATTTAAAATGAAGTGGGGGGAATGGTCCGAAGTGTGGTAAAACACTCTATAAAGTAATGTAGTCTAACACTTCTCTAGGTTTCTGTTATTGCAACTGTAATTTTAGACATTTGTACAGGTTATCTTGGACACAGGAAAAGTATATAGTCACAGACATAAAACACCTATGTATAAAATATAAAGCAGTGTTATAGTTACTAAAAAGGACATGCCTTATTGCTACAGCAATTCTTGCTTTTTATATATTGTACTGTACCACAACTTGTTTTGAGAATGTCATTTGCATAAATTATTCAAGTTTGAGAAATATTCACACATTTTGATTCTACAATATTTAAAATAAAACAATTTTCTAATGTGTCTCTTTATTAAAAGAGAAATAAAAATGTCATCTTGTAATTCTCTTAGGCCAGACACAAGGGTTTATACACCTTTTTTTTTTTTTTCTTATCTTCTTTCTCGCTATTTACTTGCACAATGAAAGCCGCTGTTGGTACAAAGATTGAAGAGCTCTATATAATGGTGCTTTACACATTCACAATCGGTCTGTGCAATTGTGAAGTTCTATGAATGACCAAAGAATTACCAAACATATTTTCTAAATATAAAGGACAAAAAAAGAAAAAAAAAAAAAGAAGGAAAAAATAAAAAAAAAAGAAATCCTTGGTTCCCATTAAAACAACACCAGGTTGCAATTTGGACACTTGAATGAATTCCAATGTTTTAAAGCTGAGACTTCAAAAGAGAAAGGCATGTTTGCTGCAACATCCGGTGACTGTAATACCTTACTTGGAAAGGTAAGTGGTTAATTTGCATAATTTATAATTTTTATACTAAAGAGCATTTTTATATAAACCAGAAAAAAACCCCTAAACTCTACAGATAAAGTTCTTACCTCCAGTCACTGCTGCAGGTAAGGTTGACATCAAGCTGTACAGCGCAATCAAAAACATACTTACATCTTAGCTCATTTTACAGGTACAGCCATAATCAAGGCACAAAGATCTTCTACAAGTATTTTTCTTCAATAAAGTTGTACAAAATAATATTACATTTTACAGTCTGTACAATATAATAAACCAGCAGTAAAACAAAAAAATATATATAGGGAGAGGACTGTTGTCCAAGAATGATCAGAACTAAAAGGATCATTTGTGGACAGCACAAATAACAGAAGTGAGGGTGGTAAATTTTCTGCCTAGATGCAACAGGCTGAAAAGTAGCTGTAATTCAAATGCCTGAGGTGTGCAGAGACACTTAGCTCCAAAACCCCAGAAAAATTGCTTTGTCTTCACTGTTCCTCTCATTATCTACTCTACTTCCTGTGCCAGTAACGGCTTAAAAGAGGAGGTCACTTTATCAGTTGACCTGCAACTCAGAAATGCTAAAAACTGTGACAGAGTAATAAATATTGTGGTGCTGCTACATTGTGTGTCTACTTCCTCAACAGTATTTAATAACCTGATACAAAGTGCATTAATCTTTTTTTCAGCCATCAAGTACTCTTCAATGTCATGTTAAAAAGGAAACCCACACAGAGGGATAGGTATGACTTTAGTGTCATCCAGCTGACATACCGGTCTGAACTGAGGTTAACCCGCTGGAAAAAATTTAGCAGGTCACGTTCAGTTTTTAAAAAAACAAAACCTAAGGGAACAGAGGTAGCCAAAGGGCTTAGTGGAATGACGAAGAAGTGGCATGTCAAAATAAAGCACAAAAATAGTCCCAAAAAGCATGAAGGGAAAACAACCCAAACTTGCTTCAAATCAGCTTTAAGGTTAAACAATTAAAAGTAAACAAAGTGAAGAGACTGACATTTCTATAGTATATTCTTCCACCCTGTGTGGGGTAGTATCAAGAGAAAGAGTAAGGAGCAAAGAATTTAAAACCACAGGTTCCACGGTGATCCCCCTCACAAGAGTTCGTACTGGCGGAGGTGCATCCTCTGAATGATGTCTCGACAGTCGTTGAACACTCTGCGGATATTTTCTGTGTCCACTGCACACGTGAAGTGTGGGTAGCAGTAATGCCGGCCGTCTCCACTCGCCGTACTTATCCTCTGTGCAAAGGGGGATACAAAAAGAAAAAAAAGGATCAGGTGCCACGCCATGAGAAGTTTCACATCTCAGCAGTCTACAGACTTATGGAGAACCAAGAGCCCTGGGAAATCTGTATACAGATTGCTGAAACAAGTAAACAAAAAGAAGGGAGCGCTGTGATCTGGTCCAGTCTGAATGACAAATTTGAAATGAAGATGACAAAACGTTGTGGATACTGTTACGGGGTCAGGACAGGAGTCCTGTGTGGGAGGCACCGATGCCATCCTCAGCTGCACAAGCTGTCACCATTTGCGCATCACCGTGCAGCCAAATCTGTGCTGCTGACAGCTGTGCAGCCTGCCATGCAGCTGCCCCAGGAATTATTTTCTCTTTTTTTTTTGATGCCATCATGTGGCAAGTTCTTGAACTCTTGTTTTAAATCAGCAACACAAAACCGAAACCCTTGCAGTTGTGGAGCCAGTAGTGGCAGAGAACAGCACTCTACTGCTTCTGCTTCTCGTGTGAAGGCCCCTCAAGTTACCTTCACTTAGAGCACCTATGAAGCCAGCTGAAGGCTTGGTATCATCACTGAGCCCAGAATTTGGTGGAATTATCACCAGAGTGGCTGGCTTCACACAGAGTAATAAAGCATGCACAAATCCAGTAAACATCTGACCATGCAGAATTACATTTCCTCAAGGCTACTGCACAACTTTTTCGGTTCTAACTTAAAGCTCCAGCATCACTTTGCCCATGGTTATCTTGCTAAAATTTCCTGGGATCTTAAAAATGACATTAAAAAAAGAGTCTTAATTTTTGTTCTGTGTTACTACAGGACCGATAAATATAAATTCATTCTAGATCATTATCTTGCACAATATAGATGGAACGGCATGAAAACAGGAGGTCAGTTTTTAGGACAATAATTTTTATAACTATTTTCTAAATTTTACTATAAATTACTCTGGCTAAACAACAAAAGAGTGTTCTATCTCACTCTGGCTACACTATGTATTTTTAACACAGGATTTATTTGACACTAAGGTTTGATCTTTTAAATATCTGCAGCTACAGATATGCAAAACTATAGACATTTAGAAGCCATGGTTTACATAATTAGATCAACAAGAAATTGTAGATTTTTCCCATTTAATTTAGGTAATATTAGACATTCAACACTGATTACACAGGGGTGTTCATACACAGTCTAAAAATTATTTTCTTATCATGCTACTCTCAATACCTCATGAAAAATACTAATAACTGTCTGCTTGTGTTTATCATGCACTGATTTCACTCATGTCTATGGCAATAAGCTGCCCACTGTCACAGTGTCCTGGTGACACCTGGTTACGTACACAGCATGCCAAAGGATGTATTTTCAAAATATTAGAGGTTTGTCTATTTTTGTCACCTGACAGTTCATGCAGCCCTCTAATTTGAAGATAAATGCAGAATTTTCACTCCTACTTGAAACTCATTTTGAATAGTACTGTGTTACTCAGCACCAGTTCACAGGGGACAAAAAATCCCCTGGGACACTGATGAAAGAACATTTACTTTCCAGGCGGGAATATTTAATACTGGTGGCCCTACACTGCAGGGGTCAGGGAGACATGCAAATTTGAGGAAGTCTGGTCTGTGTGTTTGAACAGCAGCTCCTTCACCTCCCAGATTCAGGTTTTGTAAAAACCAGCAGGACAGGAACCAGAGGGGCCATGCCACTGTTCTAACAGGGGTCACACTGGGGATGTATTCAAACAAAACAGCAGCAGCTGGAGAGCCCTTTGTGCAAAACACCAAAATGAGGATGGGGAGCAGCCTCACCAAGGAGCGCACACGCACACTGCCTCCAGGAGGAGTCTGGGAGGAGAAATGATGTGCCCGAGTTGAAGGGCAGAGGATTTCCCACAAGATACATTTCCAGGAGTGGGAGATGCCCTTGCCAGCCCAGCCCTGAGGTGCAGGCACTGGCTGGGTGTGGGTCCAGCCATCCCTCCTGCGCTGCTCCCTGACTGAAATCCGACAGATCCCAACCCCCACATCAACCCTGAAACCATGAGCTGACATCTTTTGCTTTTATAATCCTCATATACTACTGTGTAACAATAGTTATTGGAAACGTGGTCAATTTTAACCTCCTACTAAAATTCCTCAAATTACAGGCTTTAAATTCACCATGACCATTTCTACAGCCAGGCAGAGTTTTAAGGGGTGCAGCACCATGGTGGTGATTGTCACACATATCCACGGCTTATGCAGACCTGCTACCATGATAAAAATCACAATAAAGCATAATAAACTCAAGTTTCTCTGAATCATGCCTGAAAATTTAACAGAGTGGGACAAGGAAAAGGTCATAAATCAAGAGACTTGGGAAAGAAAGTAAAAAGCAAAGCCTAGGCAGACACAGGTAGAAAATAGAGGCCTTTTCTTCCTGGCACCTGGCTAAGGCCATCAGATCCCTGCCTGTCTGTATTTCTCCTGTGCTCTTTATCACTCCCTCTCTGAAACCTCAGCCTTCTGAGGTGCCTGACCCCACAGAACTAGAAGTGACTGTTTCTACTTGCCCTTCTCCCACCTTGCCCTCTCCAGGTCTCCAGGCATGGCCACGTTACTCAGAGCACACACAGCCTGTTCAGACCCTTTGTGGGAAGGGTCGCTTGCAAGACTCTCACTTCCAACAGCCCAAGAGTTCAAAGTAACTGTTTGGATGGCTGCATCCCTCTGTTCCATGGCACTGACAAACCAAGCACAAAGCCAGGAGACAGACGTGTTACAGAGGAGATGCTCTCTGCCAAACCTGCGGCAGTCGCAGGGAAATGAGGGAGAAGCTGTTCTGGCCCCACGCCTAAACCCCAGGGACTGTCTGGCAGCTGGCAGGTGCTGGCCCCAGCCCAAGTGCTTCCCTTGCCCCCAGCACCCACAGGGGTTTCTTATGTGGCTGCAGTGCCTACACCCCCTCCCCTCCCCACTCCATAGGTGGCCTCCTTCCGTAATGCCAGTGCGTCACAGCAGGCAAGGACCTCGTCCTTGATGTGTTTCTTCTAAATCATGAAAATAGATAAAGGTGGGGGGTTTCACCCTAATTTCCCTGTAACTCATCTCTCAGAGCCACTCTCCTTCCAGATGGGATACTGTCACCTGCTTCACAGCATTCCTGCATCACCACAGGAGAGATTTGTCTTGAAGTGAGTTGTTTTGGTAACTCTTACGTTACCACAGCGCAATCTGACATTTTTTCCTCAGGATCCGGAAGGCTAAGGCAGCGAGTGGAAATCCCCAAAGCGTGCATACAGTTAATTCCTTCTTTCTTGGTGCGTCAACAGCTGTAAATCCTAACAATGCTCGTAAATGCATAATGACTTTAAAATTCTTAATTCTAACGACTCTATTTGTTATCTCAAACACACACATATAGTTTCTACCAGTAGGGCATGATGGATGAGCTTCGGTTCTGGTCTCTGTTACTACCCTGCACTGTGGGAAAAACTCAGTAAGAGTGAAGCCACAAGTGACACTGGATTAAACTCTGTTTCTGAAAGCAGAGCTGGGCTGTGATTGTGTGCCTGACAACTGCTTTCACCTTCAAAATGTAAACACCACCTCTTCAGCTCCAGCCATAGAGGAAACTTTAATTGGAAGAAAAATGTGGCTAGACAAGGAAACTCTCTTATGAAGTCTCAGTAGGGCCATGACACCAGTCCTACAGTGAGGCAAACCTCCTAACTGGCATACCAGAAATCTTATTTAAGCATAAAATCTGCCTTTTTTTTTTTTTTTTTAATTCCTGCTGTCAGCTGACCACTGCCAAAGTCCTTGGAGGAATGCAGGATAAAAGTAAGAAAGCCTATTTGTTTATGCATGGACTGTACATGGCCATTCTAAGCACTAGCACTGTGTGACAGTTTGCAAGGCAGGTGACTTTATATAAAAGGGGCATAAAAATGTGCAAGCACTGAGGAGGGTTCTGCAAGATGGGCAGCTGAAAAGAATTAGGGAATTGCCAGACATTGTCCTCTCCTTCTAGCTTTCTGCAAAATCCCATCAGTCTTCCCTAAATAAACTGTGCCATCTGTCAGTATTTCCTATGATAGAATCACACATAAGATGAAACATTACTCACTAAAAACTCATCCCGGATGAAGAACTTGGCTCTTGTGACTTTGGGGTCTTCTCCTGCATCTGGTGTTGCTGTTCAATTAAAAACAAATGACATCAGAAACACGAAAACCAAACAATCACCTACTTGTAACAAAAGACTTATTAAGGAGGAAGTAGCCCTTCAGTACAGAAATTGAAATGTTAAATATTAGAGGAGATTCCAAGCAGGTAATTCTAAAATGAAGAGTACTGTAAAACCTGACTATGAGTACAACATATTTTAGGAACCTGAAAATTACTGAAATCATTGCAACAATGTCATTGGTCATATCACAAAAAGGCTTACTCACATCCACAAGTTTGTTCATATAGATATAAAACAAGTGGGAGTCAGGGTTTAGCTTTTGTCAGAAAATATGACTAGAAAAAGCAGCTGAGCTGTTCAGTTTCTGCAGCAGAACAGCATCTCCTGAAAAAAGCTTCTGCAGGCAGGAATGTGGGTTTTAAAAATGGTTAGTCCAAGATTACACTTGGAAAAAATGATAGCATTGAAAGATCTTTTGATATATATATATATAAAAATATGTTTTATTTCCAGGCCCCAAGTCAGCAGAATACTTCTGATATATTGCCCATCAAGGGGTCTTGGACTAAATTCTTGTTGAGCAGGAGACTTGTTGGTCAGTATTAACTGTTTGCTGGCAGATGAAGTTGTCACTATCTAGACCATGCAATGACTGTATTTACTCTAAGTGTAAAAAACCATTCGGTGAAGAGATAACCCATTTATTTCCTTTCAGTGTTATCTCTCATCTAGGATACCAAAATCAAATGCTTATAAACGTAGTATTGTAAAGGGCAGAATTTATCAGAATATGGAAATCTATTTTTCATCCATAGTGCTGGGGGTAAAAATAGAGCAGCAGCGCAATCAACAGCATATTGGAATTCAGTGCTGCTGCCCTTAAATAATGTCAGCTAAAATTGAAGAATAAGTGAACAACTACAGGTTAAAAATAGAGAGCTGCTTCATGTGTGAATATTCTGGATCACTCTAGATACCCACTGTGAAATCCCTCTGAGAAATACCAGAAGCTATTTTTTTCTGACAATTGGCAATAAAAAAATGCTGAAAATTCACTCAAACTCTGTCTATGTGGTGTATGTTTGAGGAGGGGAAATTTGGGTGATGGAGATAAGATTTCTTCTGAAAGTCCTTAGCATTACAGAACAGATGCCAGATCAACACAGATTTTAGGACAGTTTATTTATCCTCTGCACCTGAAACTCAGAATCACACTTGTGAACTTCCAGACCTCAATGAGGGCTGAAAATAGCTTATCACCATCTTCACCTCTGTAACCTAGGCTGCTGCTGGTGGTTGGTGGAGAGTGAAAGCCTTTCCCAACAGGTGGCTGCCAGCACCATGCCAGGGGCATCACTCAGGTAAGGCAGAGAGTAAAAGTTTTACCACTTTTGCTAGACAGAGACGTGAGATGTTTGGGCAGCTCTCTGCCTGGTACAAAACTGGCATAATACCAGAGTCTACCTCTGCAATATGTCACTGTGGTGCAGGAATCATTGCACTTCTTGAAGATAAGAAACTGATTACTCCATCACCACAGCTCTCTTCCTATCTACTGATGTGGTTTTCCTCCATTGAAGTTCCCTTGATGGTCTACTGGGCCTCCCATCAGTATTTCTAAAACTGAAATTCACAGTGTTGGAGAATGCAGAATGGCTGCAAAATAAGTCTCATGAATCCCCATCAAAGTTCAGCACTGTGGGAGGCCCAGGCAGAAGCACCTGGCAAGGGGGAAGAGACGTGTGGCTGCCCTGCTCTCCTGGGACTGGTGGTTCCTCCCAAAAGGGGAAGGCAGGTGCCCTGGAGCCAGAACTCCTTCAGAGCCCGCCCACACTGGGGTGCCTCTGAGCTACACGCTGCTGGCATGCTCCTTACCTGACCAGCAGCTCACGTGAAGAACAGCATGTGCTTGTGAATGTGTGTGTCTGAGAGACAGAGAGAGAGAGAGAGAGACAGGGAGAGGAGCTATGGGCTGGGCCATGCCAGCAGGTCCAATCCCAGCATGGGGAGAAACCTTACCATCCTCAGGTACAGTATAATGCGCGTATTCAGGAAAGTAATCTTCAATTTTTGATTTCCCTGCCAAGACTTTTTCAGCCAGCATGTCCTGTTTATTCAAGAATAAAATGATAGAAATGGTCCGTAACCACCTGTCAAAAACAAACCAAATGTTTGTGTTATCTCTCACATGTTAATCAACAAAAACATATCACATTGATAGAAAATTTACTGGCTATCCCTGTGTGGACGGAGTGTGAATACTGTAGAACATGCTTCAACAGAAAAAGAAAGATGACCTAAATGATTGTTTCAATTGGTCTGTACCTGTGCTGGTGGGTATACTTCTAGGGTCAGTAAATACATGTATAAAAACTGCAGTGGACACTGCTGAAGGGAGCAGTTTTCAAAATTTTTTTCTATATTCTCTTTTAGATATCAAATTGGGAAACTGATGACATTTTCTAGAAGTACCACTGTTCACAACCAGACATTACTATCTGCTTTATTTTGTTGTGATAAAGCAAAAAAAGCAAAAAAAAAAGGCTAAAAAGCTCCCTTCCCTCAGACTGCTCTGTCTAAGCTACTGTTCATCTGCACAGATATCCCATCTTTTAGGGTGGCCTGTATGACACCTGATGAATGAAAAGAAAATAATCTCTCTTTTCTTCCCCAATTAATCCATCACTGTGACTATGTGCCTTGGGATGTGCAGTTAACATTCTTCCTTCACTCTACCTTCAATCACTTCTCACTGCAGAGCATCCTCACAGGTATGTGCTGAAAACTTCATTACCTTATTTTGCGCACTGTTTTTATTTGTTCTCCACCAGGAACCCATTTAGGTTGCTATTTGGTTACGTACCTATGATTTACAGGCACCGTGGCAGAATGGCAATTTAATGGCAGTTCCAGTTAGGTTAGATCTGAAGCATTATCCCCCAAGGCAGAGGTACCCTGTGCTCTCAGAGATGACCCGTACAAGAGCAGCTGCCCGCGTAAGAAACAAGCAGAGCAAGCTGCTCCTGCCACTGCGTTTGAGGAGGAGATCAAATGCTCCTCAGAGGATCTCGGTCTCAGCCAAGCAGCACAGTGATGCCAGGAGAGGGTCTCCCCTGCCTCCCTTGTAGCAGCCAGCCTGGGGGGCTTGCCCTTTCCAAGCTGTCCCCACGCCCTGCATAATTTCTGGCGGGAGTGGTGAAATACCACATGCACTGTCCCTGTGTCCTGGCCCCTGCCAGGGAGGGGTGCCACCATGGGGACACCCTGAGACCTGGCCCAGCCTGGGGGTTTTCTGAGTAAACAATCTGAGCCCACAGCAAGGGGAGTCCAATCGCAAGGAGTTGAACTGTAATTAAACTGGGGAGGGTGGGTGGGAAGTGAGGTTTGTTTTACCTATTATTCCAGATACTTTTGAAAAGGTCCAAGGATTCTCGTAGTCTGTTTGTGTTATTGTCTTCCCTTATTACCATGTTGTAGCTGCTGCAAGCCACAACGAAGATGATAGCTGTGACATCTGGGCAGAACACACAAAAGAAAGAAGGAAAGAAAGGAGAGAGAAGAGAACATCTCCGTTATCCCAGCACATATTCCTCAGGGCAACACTGCCATTACTCACCAATCGGCCAAAAATACCAGAAAAAAAGTTATCTGTAACACTGGACTCCTGTGCTAGTGAGATATCGTGTGTGGATATGAACACTAAGCTGCTCACACCTCAGGGAGTAAGTTCAAAATAAAACATGGAATGATTTTACTTACCATTAAAGCACTGGATCCATTTTCTTCTCTCATCTCTCTGGCCACCTACATCAAACATGCTGTTAAAAAGCCATAGGATGTTATATCACTTATGTGCACTAGGAAAAATCACACGAAGCACGCACAGCACGAGGGTGCAGTTTAAAAATCTGACAGCCCCAAGGACAGAGGCAGTAAAACATCTCCTGCATAGGAGAGAGATCTGCTGATTCTGCGCTGCACGTCAGAGACAGCTGCACTACTCCACCTGCCCTGCTCCACCAGGAGAAGACTACTGAACCCATAAAATGAGAAATAACACTCTTCAAGGACAAGTGTTGGCCTTTCCAGCCCACAGAAGTGAGTATGGCATGCAAGGCCAGACCTACTGTTCTATAAACAAGGACAGGTTTCAGGATATTTTGAAGCATGGTGGGGAGAGGGCATCTCTATATGGAGGAGGACGTGGAGGCAGCTCGGCCCTGTCAGCACTGCCACCTTTCTGGGCAAGAAATGGCAAGAGAAGCCAGTCTGACTGTGGGTATTTTACAGAGACACAGCAAAAAACAAACACAGAGCTTGCAGCCCTCTGGAAGAAGGGAGAATTCCCACTGACTTCTGTGAGCTCTCATTCCCAAAGGCATTTTATGATTTTGTACTGCTATACCAATGCACCAGTTTTTACAAGCAGCCACACACAACCCTATAGAGCATCGCTAATATACATAATTAATAAAAGCTATTTCTTGCAAAGTATGAGGTAATTTTACTAGGACCTATGGAAAGAGAGCTAAAAAGCCAAATCAAACAACTAAAACCCATCTATTCCCACCCTAAGCCTACTATAGCATGCATACACGAGCATGGACATCTGAATAAAGTTGTTAAAAATTAGTATGATATTCATAAATCATTACTAATAGACTTACTGGAAATTTACTTTATCTACTTGAAATCTTGTTTCAAAAATCCCTGATGTCAACACTCTGCATCTTAATAGGTCCTGGAAATGAGAACACAGAAGCTGATTAGTAAGGCTTTTTTTCTAACCCAATTTTGTTTTTAAAAGCTTGGAATATTATTTTCCATGAAAAGTCTTATATGTTTCATTTAATTAAAGTTCAATCAGACTTGTTGGTAAATTGGCATTTGTCTGTACTGACATGGTAGATAGACTTAATCATGATCACTGCATTTGATCTGTGCACACTCAGAAGGCAGGAGACCCCATCTGTGTTCTTCTTACTGCCCACTGAAACCTGTTCTTGATGGTCATACACCTTGGTACGTGATGCAGATAATGAATTCTGAAGTTACATAAAACTAAGAAAAATGTTATTCATGTTGTAAAGTCAAGTATTCAAATGTTAGAAAACTCCAGATTTACAGTTGCCCGGGCAACCTTAACTCTGCCCTCTTTTGTACTGAATGAGACAGGAATCCTATCGAAATAATAGCTTGTGACTGAGTAATTAAAGCTCTATTACAGAGCACAAGGGAACAGAAGTTAGGTCGTACAGAAATGCGGCATTTCTTTCTTATTTTTTAAACTAGCAATGCTTTACAACTTAACCAACTTCCTTTTAATAATTAAAAAATAATAATTTCCGCAATTCTCAAGGGGAGTAGGCAAAAGTGATTTATGATGCCCTCTTCCTGGATGGAAGGAGGCAGCCAGTGGTGCAGAGTGCAGGCACAGCCTGCCTGTTTTCCCCTAGCCTACCATCTACTGCTTCTGGTAGTCAAGGCAAACCATGGCTGCTTTGACAGCTGCATGCACTCAGCTGAAGGCCACTTATTTAATACTTTCAGTTATTTTATGTGTTACTGTAATTTTCTGTCACTTGCTGATGTTTATTTGTTATGGTGCAAAAAAAACCCCAAAAAACAGAAAGCAAGGGAAGAGAGGAAATTAGTGATTCTTACCAGTTAATTCAGCAAGACAACTGATACAGCATAACAGGACAAAAACAAAAGAGAATCCCCCCCTCAGTGCAGAAGTTTTCCACGTGCCCGATACCAAGGGCCTTTTACAATCTTTCAAGACATTTCTTGTCAAAGGAAGTACCAGGCAAAATTTCTAGGTGATGAAAGACTACTTCAGATAGAGAAAGGCCTCCCAGGAACAAACAGGTCAACATTAACATAAATAACAAAAGCAAAAATGAGGCTTTGCTTCACTGACTTCTCTCTCCAGGTGAGTGATATTGAAGCTAAAACCATGAGGTCTAGATGGAGCAAATCCCAGTGGTACTACTTTCATCTGAAAATGTCTTGAGTGCTTGAATAATTGATCCTATCTTGGGTTGACTATAGGACACTCTTGTGGTTATGGGCCTAAATGAGGTCTGAAGGAACAGGCTCTGCTCTGCATATTTCCTTGGGTGATCTCTGGCATGTCACTTAATTTCTCTGAATTTCAGTCCCTGACTGCACAGTGAGATTTGACAACTCTGTTTTTTTTTTAAGGGCACCCATGTATTATATGCCTTGCATGGTTAGACTGAATTATCCAGTGCAGGGATTCTCTTCTGCCACCTGTATTTGCAGTTTCTGATGTGGCCTAGAATCTTGGCTGAGATGCTAGATGACAGTGGGATAGCAGCACTGAAAAATAACAACTTCAGAATGTTTGCTGAAGAGACATCAAAGGAAACCACACAGCCTGAGCTCAGGGAAGGGAAGCCGAGGCCAGGCAACGTGGTAAAGCCCCTTCTTACTTCAAGGCTGCCCCAGTTCAGCCTTAACATGAATGTGTTTGTCATTAGGGCACTCCATCAAGATGTACCACAGTATCTGGGAAAAAAATGTACTGTCCTGCAAATAAGGCTTAAATAGAAACTCTGCTGCCCACAGGAGATGGGCACAGGCTGCAAAGAAGGAATCTGCACACCTGCAGACAAGTCTGCAAGTTCTGCTGCTGCCACTGGTGCTCCCCCCTGAATCTGGACACCAGACCCACTACAAGCTTTTGCCTCTGAAGGACCCTTCTGATAGACACGGAAAGTCTCCCTGTGGGGTCACCTCCACCACTGAAATAAAGCTTTGCTTCTGTGTAGCAAAGGCTGTGAGGGAAACCATAAGCTTCTGTGTTTCTGCTTTCTGATCTTTGTTCCATTCACCTTTTTTTGGTGGGACACAGAATGGGAAGCAAGAAGACAAAACGGATGTATTATAGGAATCACCGACCTACATATAACAACAGTAAAAGACAAGTTTGCACCACCAAAAAGCCTCTTCTTTAATAACCATTACCTAAACTGCTAGACCATATTTTGCTGTTCTGCCATGTGCCTTATTTCAGCTGCAGTAAAGACTAAAATAAATTACACAGACAATCCATATGAATGGGAGTCTTGGTTCAGACCCTGCCCCATTATTTTTACTAACCTGATCTGTGGGTGTGTAGTCATCCATGCTGACGCTGTCAATTCTTTCTAAAAAGCTAGAAGAAAAATAAACATGCACTTAGATATGTAAATGCTGTCTAGTAGAAGACATTTCACTACCTTTTCTAGTTTACACTCCTGCTAAGAAGTAAAACACAACTTGAATCATAAAGTTACGAGCCTGATGATTTCCTTATATTGCTGTAGGTTACATTTTATACAGCAAACAAACATATTACCCAGACTTTGTTTCAATATAGCATTTTTAAAGTCGCCATTATGCAGTACTCACAAGTGGTTCAAAATGCACTTAAAACGTTACAATTTTGGGAGGTCCACTAAAAAATACTGGGACTAACCATGGATCTTAACATCATATGGTTGTTAAGACTTAAAAAAGATTTTGGGATTTAATATAGAAAATGTGGTGAAGGGGTGCCTTTATTTAGCATACTGCTGATCAAGTATAATGTTATGTTAATTATAGTCTCAATAATGCTAGCAGAAATGCTTGTTGGTATATACAAAAAGCTTTGGACTGCGCTGCTGCCCTCCGCAACTAAAGCACAAAAAGTGGAGGTTAATGAATCTGATTCTTTGTGTCACCAAAATTCAGTGAGATGCACAGAGTGAAAGAAATACTTACAGCTGCAGGGAAGGGCAAGAGAAAAGAGAACCAGAAAAACAGTGGGGAACTACATTCTATGATTATTTAAAAGATTTTTCAAGCTTTAATTCTTTCCTAACGTGTTAGAATGGCAGCACTTAAGGACATAAAAATGTGATTTTATATTTATTGCTAAAAGAGGCAGGTTCTCCTCTCTCACTTCCACCCATTTCTTAGATCTCATGTGAGTCCACCTGGCTCATTTTCTCCAGACTGCCTGTACAACTTAGAAGCTTTCTTAAATTTCTACATTGTTATTTGGTATTTGGCAGTGAATACCCCATTGGCTGACACATCCCACTACAATATTATCACGATTTCTTTATCAAAAGGCAAGTTTTCCTTAATTTTACTTAAATGTGCACGTGGAACACATGTCCCACTTAATTGCACTGGGAAAAAAGAAAACCCCAGTGAACTCCTGATTTAAAATGTAACTCACTGTTAACACAGGGGTCACACACACTGACCAGTTGAAAAAATAGCCCCCTAAAAGCTGTTTGTAATTCTCATAGCAGTTTCCCACGGATATGAACTGAAATGAAAAGAAAATACACTGCATATGTATTTACTTATACTATTTTTCCTTTTCGAACCTCCACTGTTACGGCAGGGAAATAAAATGCAGTATCTACAGTCAGAATATCCAGCTTTTCTTCCTGGATGATCAAGGTGTGATGGCTAAGCACAGGTTTTTTTAAAAAAAATCACTGTTAGGCACAACCCAATGGGTGCCTGATAGCAAAACTATATGGAAGAAACTCTAAAGAAAAAGCAACTTTTTTCAAATCCTCCTTCCTTGACAAAAGCCATATAAATTTATATAAGAATATAAGAGTATATTTCTATAGTAAGCTACAGTCACCATGGGAAAGCAGTTGTATTCGGGCTGAACCTTTTGGTCAGATATTTTCATCACCTTGAGAACCTTGATCGAGCAAAGTCTAACTTCAGTTATCCCCACAGTTCATGCAGACACTGAAGCAGAGCAATGCGTTTCTCAGTGACAGCCTATTACCAGCAGAACTCTAATCTCACGCTTGAAGCACAGGACATTAAAAAAGAAGGCAAAAAAGCCCAAAGCAAAAATGTCCCCAGGCTGAAACTTCCTGGTCACAGAGTAATTTTCCTTAACATGGCTGTTCTTCTAAGTCTGTTCCAAAGCACGGACTATGGCTGACACAGAAAGGGATCTACTTAAGAGTGTGGATTGAAGTCAGTGTTTGTGCACAAATACAACTCCATCACAAACCTTGCAAGACAGTGTGAACTGGCTTTTTCTGCAGAAACATTTCTAGTGAAGTTGGTGTGTAAGTCAGAGACAATACATCTCTGATGTCCACAATACCAGGACCATTTTGGCAGAATTTATCTGGAATGTTTAAACACAGAATTTAGTGCTAACTCACACCTTTCTCACCTATACAACAAGTACTTCAGGGAGGTTTTTGGTTGTTAGCACTTGCATGTTTCAAACAGGCAAATTACGGTAAGGAACAGTGCAGTGAGGAGTAATGCAGTTACACTACACACAGTCCATGACAGGGTGGGAAAGAGCTAAATCTCCTAATTAGATGTCCTACCCATCAGCTGAAGTCATCTTCCACTTCCTCCCAGTAGAAGGACCGGTTTTGAATACCCTAAACTGCAGCACCACAGCTAAGAGAGAGCCAGCTCTGACAAACATCATGTGCTTAAAAAATATAATTTGACACAGCAGCTGTACCATTTAATGCTTGTAAGGTTGCTGTCTGCATGTAAGCTGTATTAAAATAAATGCAGTGATTTACAAGGTTTACCTGCCGCCTTGCTGTAACAAGCTGAAATATCACTAGCATCCAATAAAACCACAGGCAGCTACTATTAAAATTAGGATAAATTTTGTAGCTTCATAGAAAATTAACCTTCCCAGTGTATGATGGAAAGGCTTCCTCAGATTTCTTCTGCAACTACATCGTCAAGTGTGCAATGAGATTTCTAAGACAGCGAAACACAGGCAGCTACACTTTTACCTTTTCAAAAGAAAATCAGTCCTTGAATATCCTTCATATGAACTCCTTACTTGGCTAATTAGCACAGCACCAAAAAATAGTTCTGACAGGCAAATGTACATACTAGGTACAAATAATGCATTCCAGATAAGATAAGGAGTCAGTACAGTCATTCCTAAACACACTAACTTCATTCTCATTACTGTATTAAAATGGAAAAACTGAAATTACTTTTCTAAGCTGCCTTCCAGAGAATGTTAACTTCACCTAATCCTGTCTTGAATAATTATGTTCTGACAAAATATAGATTATTTTATACACATATATATACTTACAGATCAGCAAATTTTGAGTTTACATGACTGAAATTTCAATTTGAAGAGCTTAAAGCACAAAAAGATCTCTCAACTGTGGTAATGCTCATGTCTCAAAGAATCAGTGTGAGGAAAACATAATAACAGAAGAATGAATAAAAATGGACACCAAGTATCACTTACTCTCTTTGTAGATCTTGGTTTTTTTAGGTCAGGGATATAATTATTTTCACAGAGTCATACCTTTTTACAATACTGACAGGTATTCTATTTATGTAGCTTCTATAGAAACCCATACTCAGGATTTATGTTAATTCTGCAGTGACTGTTTTGCATGCATGTGCAATGAACTTCAAACTTGCACATTCAATTCAACAGTGAATAAAACAATAACATGATACAATATTTATATTTCTATTTCACACTCGTGGTTTTACTTGTAAAGGATTGAGTCAGATAACTAGTATGACATTTAGGTTCTTAATTTTACAGTAGAGTGTTTTACATTTCCTTACATGGAACAGCAGAAACCACCCTTTTTTAAGAAATTAATTAGGCAAGGTATTGGAAGGAAGGCTTCCTCTGCTCTGTTTGGAAATGCAGTGGTTTGGTTTGGCAACAAATTAAAGCAAAGTAAAATGGACTGATAAAGTTAAAAAAAATAATGAGCTACTGACATTATTATATCTATTATTAAGCTGATCTGTAGTTCTATAAATATCTTCAGTGAGTTTCCTAGGAAACTCAGCTGACACTTAGTTTGACAAGCAATCTCTAAATTTTATATTATGCAAGCTGTGAACAAAAAAGTACAGGTTTTAGATGTGCCTGCCAGTGCATATGGGAACTATCAATAAGAATTATTCTCTTTAAAAACCACAGCAATTTGAGCAGCAGTAGCAGCTATATAAGAATTTCTGAAAAAAGGATTCATAAACGCACAAGTAAGGAGGAGGTAATCGTACATGAGAATCCTTTTCTCACTGAGTAAATCACTACATGGCTCTGTACAGATATTCTGGCTCCACAAACAAAATGACAATTAAAAGAAAAATCGTGTCTTGAGAACAATATGATAGACAGAAAAGCCATGCTGTATTTGTAAGCACACTTTGACATCCAAAGAATTGGAAAGAAGAAGTGCTAAATCACAGATCAATACAACAAACTAGGCATTTTAATAAATCTTGATCTCCTTCAACCATTTTTATGCTCTCAACCTAACATTTCAATGGCCTTGTATCAAAAAATTCCCATGGAAAACAAGAAATCAAACCCATTCAAAATGCCTATCTCTTTAAAAGGAAAAGGTATCGTGGCAAATCTTTACGGTTTTAAGTTCTCAGAGTGAAGAATCTCAAAATTATCTTCAAGTAAGTTGTGGGGTCAGCAAACCTTTACAATTCAGATGGACCACTAAGAGCTTTGCAAAATCCTCAGCCAGGCTCAAATAAACATAAATATATATATGTTTGTATATGGAGCCATCCAGAACTAGGACTTTTAATTCCACTCTCCTTGGATACGAAGTCACAGGTGAGGCAGACACTTCACAAGAAAAACAAATACCCCAAGTCTCTATGGAGGTGAAATGGAAAAAAAATAATTTTTTTGTTTCTGCTGCAGTTCTCAGGGACATCAATATTGAACTTCCCCCCCTTCTCCCCCCTATTACATATATATATATATTTTTTTTTTTTTTTAATCAGCTAAGGCATTATAATCCTGTTAATTCTTCCTGCAATATTTGAAACAGGAAACTGCGGATTTCTGTTTTTGAGAATACCTGAGTACCTTAGGCTCCAAGGTTGGGCTTCAAGCAAACTCACACTATTCTGATACATTTCTTGGTAACTGAGAAAGACATAATGAAAACAGCCTCCAGTAATATTCTAACCCCTAAAGGATTCATTTTCCCAAGTCATTTGCTGAAAATATCAGCAGAAATCCCTCAGAAAGCTTGGCAAAATTTAGCGGCTAAGGATTTTCCTGCCAAATTTAAATCATCACCGTATTTTAAATACAGCTTCCATGTGATAGAGGAGTATCCTTCTCTCCCTCCACAGCACTCTGCAGTCACTTCCCACCAGGAGCCAGCATGCGTGCGAGGGCACAGCGGGGCAGAGGGAAAAGAGAACCAGACCTGTTGGGATCCACCCTGGCTCACAGATGCTGCGCCCCAGTTTTGAAGCACCGGTTGCTGCAGAAGCTGTTACGGAAGAAAACACCCAAAACAAACACACGAATACTAAAGATGCTGCTGAACCAGAGCGCCGCCTCCAGCAGGGTTTGGAACCCGCGGGTTGGTGCTGTGCTTGTCACACGGGTCTGGCACCCGTTCCGTGCCCCCGGCTGTACAAAGCCTCTGCCTCCCCCCGGCCCCGCTCCCCGCGTCCCTCCAGCCGGGCGGTGACACGGGCGCTGACAGCCGGCAGGGGGCGCTCTCTGCCCGGCTCCCGCTCCCACTCCTTTCCCGTCCCTTCCCTGCCCGGCCCGGCCCGGCCCTTTCCCCGGAGCGTGTCCGCAGGCGGAGGGAGGCTCTGCCGGCTCTCGCCGCGAGGTTTTTGCTCAAACACAGGCAAAACATGAATTTAGCAAAGATCTTCTGAATCTACCTGGCGTATCCCTTTTCTCGGTTTTCACTCCCGTACCTCCCCGCGGCCTGCCAGCCTCCCAGCAGAGCTCATGCTGCGCTGCCCAGGGCTGGCAAAGGGCTGCGTGGGGATGACGGAAAAATGGTGGGGTTTATGCACAGAAACGCACCTTCACCCATCCGCAACTCCCAGCTCGCCAGCAAGGAGAGCCCGCTGTGTCAGGAGATGAAAAGGTTAAACAGGAGGCCAAGAGGGAGAGCAAAGTACAGTCATGCCTGAAAACCGCCAGGCTCCTTATCCGCCCAGGGAAGTTTGAGGATCTGTGGTTCAGCGCATCTGCCCAGCCCTGTGCTCGGGCCAGGGGGGACGCAGCGGCTGGAGGTGGGGCACCACCAGCCTGCTGGGGACCACGGACAAGCGATACGATTGTACAACCTTTGGCAAAGCCATGTGTTTCCCCAGAGCAGCACCATCCACTGAGCTCGTTCCAGAGAGACAGGGGCAACAAGACTGGGCAGGGTCTCAGGCCACCGATGGTGATCTCTCCTGGACACTCAAGCTTTGCTGCACAAGCAACTTGACTGGGAACACGTAACCCTTCTCGTTTTGTCACCCCGGCCATGGCTGCTGCCAGCTGTGGCCCCAGCCACCACGAAGTCATCAAGAGACTGCTGTCGTAAGAGGCTTTACTGGAACCAGCCATCAATGCTCCCCAGTGATTGCACGAAGCAGGAAACTCCAGTTTAAACCCTATTTACTGATGACAACTTTGGCCAAGACACTACAAGCAAAGACAGATGATGATGGCTGCAACCAAGGGCTCATATACCATTCACCAGGCAACCCTCTCCTTCAAGACGCCAGACCGCTGGTGGCAACTGGGGGCACATTTGGCGAGCAGAAAGAAAGATGGCCAAAATCTGTAGTTTTCCTGGTCTATGGGTTTGATTAAGGGAGTTTCCTAGCAAACATCCACTTTAACCTCACTTTCTCCACTGCTAAGTATGTACTGCAGAACATCTCTAAGCTTCACAGGCTTTGGCATGTGTCCAGCTATTAACCTAAACAAATGCACAAATAGTTCAATTGCATTAAACGTTTCAGCAATATGAGTAATACCCCCTTTCTGCTTAATAAGAGCAGTCTCACTTTTAACTGAAAATACATGAACTAAACTAAAAAATGAATAAACACTATGACTTCCGTAACTGCTTGCCCCCACTGGTTCCCTAAATTTGTTAAGAAGCAGTGTGAATTTTGGGAAATGCGTTTCTTCCTTCTAAATTTAGCAAACTAACCACTTCTTCGCTTAGCAGATGTTTTTGCTTTCTGAGCGAGAGGCCTATGGGGATCATCATTAACCCTCTTCTTAACATAAACACTGACTAAGACTTAAATCTGGAAAACTGTCATTCACACAGAAAGGTTAACAGGCTCCAGCAGAAATGAGACTCATCATCTGCAACTTCTGCCACACGGGATCTCAGAGAACAGGGAAGATGACAGGCAAAGAGAGACAAAAGAAGAAAGGTAATTTATTTACTTATTTTAAAAGGGACATTATTTTTCTACTGCATGTGTTCAGACGTTTTATTCCCAGGGGTGCAACTGGTGAAGCCATTGCAAAACACAGACTAAGAATGAAGTACTGATAAAATCTGAAGTTTAGACTGGCACATGCAGACCCTCCTTCTAACCAGCTTGAATCCACTGAACTCAGTATAGCTTTTTCTTCCTTGTGAGCGGATAATCCTAGGAAGACAATCGTTATGTGCATATTGAAACACACATGGAGTGTTTATACAGACATAGATTTGAGTTCTGCAATGTAAAGGCTACACAGAGGACATCTTGCAATTTTAAGAGCAATTTTGAACAGAGGACCCACAGATAATAACCTGAAAACAGAAAGCTCATATTGTGGTATCCAGAGAGATCTGGATCCTGACTGCTTTGTGAGCTGATGTATGGCAGATTAGGATCTCTTTATCCACTGTCTGAATGAAACAACTATTTAACATCCTCCACCAACTACACAGACTGGTGCTGGAAGGGAAGCTGAGAATACCTGAAACATCAGATGAGACACATACAGAATGCAGCTGTCCCATCAGGACCTGCAGAATGAGCCTTTTGACAGAAGGATAGATCAAAACCTTGGGTTTATGTCCCACTAACTAAACTGCATAGAAGACCTCATCTCCATCTCTTCTGGTGAATTCTTCAAAAAGAACTTGGACTTTTATATTCAGGAAAGCTGAGCTATGGGAAAAAGCCTTGGTAATACTCAAAGCTATAAAATACATCAGGTTTACAAGCACCAGATATCTACCATAGCATTGCTAGCGGATGTCAAAACTTAACAAAATGCATTTTCACTGGATGTTGCAAATAGAGCTTCCCCTGTTGCTTACAAGTTTATCTTGCTGTCATAATGGAAAAAATAATTTCAGTGCAACTTACACATTCTGGTTGATGGCTTTGTTTTCAAAAATGGTTGCACTGTAGATATCTCCCTAGTGTACATAAATTCATCAAGTACTGTGAGTCCTGAAGAATGCCAAATCCAGGTTAGAAACAGCAATGGTCGTTAGAAATTGAAGATCACTTACTCTGGTGGAAGTGGTTTGGAATAATATATCTGTTATGGTGACTGCCAAAATGGAAAAACCAGTTTGACTGGAGTTTTCTACAGAAGAGAAAGCAGAAAATCCACAAACAGAAGAAGCAAAGGTAACAAAACACAGACTGAAAAGGAAGTCACGAGAAGTTTGTGTTTACCTGTGGCACCAGTCCAAACACAGTGCAAGAGAACTTGCTGCCAAAAGTTCTCAGGCCTTAAATCAAACCAGATGATTCCAAAAAGAGGATGCTAATACTCTCTTGAAAACCCAGATGAAGAAAAGTGAATTCTTTAGGGTGGTGAACACTCCTGGCCAGGGAAAGCACATACGCATGTTTATTACTGTTTTTAGACCTCTGCCTTTCTGCTGACAGGAGAATGAAAGGAACGGTGTGTTAGAATCCTGAGCAAAATGAGAGTGTATCTGTTTGCTTTCACATATCATGTTTGTCAGGCACTGACACGACCCAGAGAACTGACATGGCTGGAGTCTGAGTGAGTGCTGGGGTTAAACAGGAGAATGGCAGTAGTTTCAAGGATTAACATTTGGATCACAGGATCAGCTCTCATGAGAATGTCTTGGAGGCTCCAACACAGAGGCAGGATCTGGAGTTCCTACAGGTAACAACCATTCAAAGAATATGAGGGCTCCTAACAACTATCCTACCAGAGAAGAAGCTTTCTGGGATTGCATGTAAAACCTGAAGTATGCCATCAGTGCAAACCAAGAAAACGGAAAAATTTTTCCATGAAAAAGTCAAGAAGGAGACCAGCTTCCTGCATAGTGGGAAAAAAGAAACTCTTAATGCCGACCTTGCAGAACACCTGATAAAATTTCTTCTTCCTTACTACAGTTTATGAAGTGCAGTGACAGATCATTTCTCTCCTGCACTCCTTAATCCTTGTCCCAGCTCTAGCAGTGCACTCTCATACCTTTACCCTGTGTGAAGGACATGCTTCACAAAAGGTAAGGGTCATGCTAGACACAACTCTGTGAGTAATCCTTTGATGTGCCAGGCTGCTGTATGGTTCACCAGCTTCTTCTCAGAGTTACTGAAATAGAATATCACCTTGTCAATGTTCAAGGTAAGAAAACTTTCACAACAGGACAAAAATTAATGGCTCAGGAGTTAAAGGACAGAAGGATGATGGGGACTGACATCCTTCCAGCAATTCCTGAGCATTTAGCCTCCAAACACCCAACAGAACCACTTCACCCAACATTCAGAGGTAGACCTGCTGCCTTCCCTTTAGCAAATTAAATAGACATGGCAACCGTTCACCTTCAATGGGAAGGACTCAAAGCTTGCTCTTCCCAAACTTGCTCATGCCAGGCACTAGAATTTATTAGGGCTTCCCTAATTGTAGTCTAGAGCAAATGGGTTATTCTTCTTATTCCCATGCACAACACACTCTGGAGCTGTTAATGAAAAACAGTATCAGGTAAATATCTGTATATGATCATCTGCTTTAGAAATTACCAGGTGAAAGTAAGAACATCAAGCAGAGAGAGGTCTAACAGTACAGATACAAATGCTAGACATAACCATTAGAGTCATAAGAAAATTCCTGTATCTTTACAAATGCTGCTGCTGAGACGTTTTCATTAAATCACCATTATCCTGCCCATTTTAGAACAGGATATATTTAACCACTGAATGTATTCAAGCAATTGGTCACACCACCTACGGCTTGGCTGAGTGATTACCTTGGGTAGCTGGAGGAAGGCATGGAGCTGAAGCAAGAAGATGAATTGTTACTACAGAAATGGAAGGAGAAGAATGAATGCAGTGACTATGTCCAGCTTGCTAATAATTGGCCTAATTCCATTTAGCAGCTAGAAGCTATTTAAGCAAGGGTTATAAAACTCAGTGTTAAAAACTAGCCCTACAACCCTGCTACCTGTACATTTGAGAGGAAGTCACGTTAACAACTGTTTACTATTAATAGAGCATTTTGTGAAAAGCATTCTAATGCTGCACTCCCTGTTTCTTTACATTCTCATCAATTTTCCTTGACTCTTACAGTGCACAGTGCATTTATGCTATTAAAACAACATACAATGAGCTGAGTTTGAGGAATGAGGAAAATAATTATGCAACAACCTGATTATGTCCTGCTTCAAGTTACTTTAAAGATTAGGTTACGCTTCTGTTTTTAATCTCTCTACCCTGTACCCAAGAGGTGGTTGTCATTTCATGGGTCTGGTTTACAAAAATCTGGAGCAAAGGGATCTTGGCTTGTGGCTAACAGAGAATTTGGCACTATGGGCAATCCTTGCTGCTCCCTGTGTGGACTCCACTCTGAAATGTTGGCTGCCAGTGCTCACGCACCATCTATGACCCGAGGTGGGAGAGCTTGGGAAGGAGGGGGCTGAGCAGCACTGGACACTCTGTGCTGGTGCTGCAATACAGCAGCATGGCCCAGCCAGACTGAGGACCTGCAGGGAGCCACCTGAGAGCCTGGCAGCTGCAGCTCCTTGCAGGATCGTGGCCAACATCCCTACCCCTGAGGGTATGATGGTGCTACTGTGAGAACAACTTCAGCCTTTACAGCTGAAAAGTCACCCTGCCACTTCCTAGGAGCTATTGCTTTGTACCATGTTTGCATCTGCAAGGAGGGCAGAAACTTCACAAAAGCCAACTTATTGAAAAAAATCCCCCGAGGCCAATTTTGAATCTTGGACTACTTCTAAAACTCCTCACAAGAGGCACTGAGAAGGAAGCTGGACTTCCTAATTTGTCTTCTCCACCCATACAGTTAGTGGAAAAAACATGGAAGATTTATGCAATAGCAGCTGGAGTAGGCTGAAAAGGAGTATACAAATAAGGCATAAATGTCAGAAACCCAAAGCCACTTGTCAGTTCAGATCTCAAAATGTTGTCTTTTCTCTTTTTTTTTCTTTTAAAGAGAAGATTAAAAATACCATTCCCAGCTTGAATGTAACCTGTGGAAATGAAAACCAGGAATCATTTGTTCTCTAAATATGGAAGCATCACTTATGTTTATGTTATGATTTATAGCTGGTGATATATAGGCAGGTCATCCTGCGGTCAGGCTCTGAGGGCAGGTGCAAGTTTTGTATTTTCAGGGAGAAAAGTAGATGCCTTTTTGCTTTTTCTTTCTCAGTTGAAACGTGAGGATGCCTAGAACAACAAATTCCCTAACAGGTTCTCTTTTCCCCATCAAATCATGTGTACGACATTGTGGCTCAGATGCTGGAGCATGGCTGAGAAGGAGCGTGCCCAGCACCTGTCCTGAGGGTGAGAACAACTCTTGCGACGGTCTCTAAGGATGAGACCTTCTTTCACAGAAAGTCCGAATTCAACCGAATTTCTAATATAAAAGTTCTTCAGACTATTGCTCAGGAGAGTTGGTTGCCCTCAGGAGGTGGAGGCAGAAGGATCCAAAGTTGGGTGTGAAGAAGAAGGACCTCTATCCTCTGGGACTTTAGCCTCTGGGATCTCGGCTCCACAATGAGATGACACGCTCAATCATACAGAGTTGGACATCTTTCAAACAAGAAATCTGGGAAGCTTCACTAAGTGATACCAGACCTAAACTGCCTCAGCCCTGTCCAAAGGAATATCCTACTGAATTACTGTCTTTGCTCAGTACCTAAAAATTGGGTTTTTAAAGTAACGGTATGTTATTTTTAAAAATGGCCTTCCCTCCCCTAAAAAAAAAAAATCTTTCTTCAAAAGGACTTTCAATAATAAGGTGCACTGCAATTCAGTGAAAATTAATTAGGGACTAGACATTGTATTGAAATCATCACAGAAACAGAATCAAACCACAAAGTTTTGTTGTTGTTTTCTTTTTTCTACTTCCAATCAAATGGGATTTCTGATCCCAAATACCAGAGCACAGGTATGGCAGCCAAATCTGCAAGCATTTATTTTAATCAAATAAGCACACAGATAATTGCTAATCTTATAATCCCTTCAAATTGTTAGTAACCTCCTTAATTAGATTACACATAATCCAGTCCTAACACCAGCACTATAAATACTGATCTCCAGCCCTTAACAAATGTCTGTACTGCAACAGGGTATCATGTATTAGATGTCAAAGCATCCAAAGCTTACATTCCCTTCAGAAAATAGTAACTTTGCTTTGTGGGGCGTTACTTTGTTTGGGGGTGCATTAACAAAAATTTTTAAAAAATCCAAAAAGTAAAGGTTTACAACATAACTGTGATATTTGAAAGCAAAAGCCATTTGTTACCTCAGCAGACACTGATACCTCATCCATTTTGCAAGATGTTTTTTTGAGAAGGTCTCAATGCAACTCATTCAAAAAAACAGTAATACTCATATTTAAAAGAACGACTTTTGACTATGGTTTTTAAATTTCAGTACTTTTTAAAGTATTTCTAATAACTTGAAAACCCTACACCAAATGCAAAACAAATCAAGAAGTGTAAGTAATGAACATCTTTAGGACATCCATCTTCATTTATTGGTTATGTGCTGGATTTGGGGCTGCTCTGACCTAAATTCTACTCAAGCACTGCAACGCGCTTCTGAGCAGATTTGGTGTCAAAACATTATGTGGACAAAAGCCAAATCAGAGAAGTGAGAAAATGGGGCCGTTTCCAACCTTTTTTAATGCCTTGTGCTTGTGTTTCTTCCCATCTCAGCGCTGAGAAACTGTATGATGGGCTCCACCACCACCCTCTGTGGATGTCCCGGGCCACCTCTGCCCCTCTAGACAAGACATGGACATTATGAAGACTGACAGCCCACACCAGGAGGAAAGAAATGATGGCCAAAATTAATCTGGATGATAATAAAAGTGCACTGAAAAACTGCTGACCCTTTTCCTCAAAACTGACACCGTCTTCACAGTAAGTTGTTTTCTCACAGAAGTTACAATTAAGAGGGAATTTTATTAAATGTAGAACAAAAGTAGATAAAATAAACATGAACAAATGGCAAGATATTCTGACTACATGGCAGTTTTGAGCCTCCCTGCACTTTTTTTCTTATGTCAGAATGATTAAATATTTCAGAATAATACAGAAGGACTAAGAAGTTCAGTGCAAGAAAAATTTTGATTCTACCAAGACTCACTCACAAGCATAGTTTTAAGGATGTAAGTAATTCTACTGAACGCAACAAGACCTTGGAACTCAATGGGACAGCTTACATGCTTAAAAGATCAGCAACGTGTGCAAAATTTTAGATGTCTGGAACCTGAATGAAGGTTTTTCCCTCAAAGCAAATGAAGACCCTGCTCTTTCCTCACTGCAGCCCAACTCCAAACCCCCCAGTCAGAACTACTGCCCAACACCCTGTGACATCACACAGCATGTCTCTGTACTTAGAATGTACAGAGGTGGCTTTTTATTCTGGGGAATGATCACAACTATGTCATTCTCCAAAAGTGTAATTATCTTGCTATTAAGAGTAACCAGTAATTTTTCTAAAATCCAGCAGCTTTAGATACAGATCGTTAGCCCTCTCTGGTATCTTCCGATGCTTAGCACAGGATATAACAAATACAATAAGAACACCCTACCTAACAGCGGTTTTGCCTGCATGTGACCCGAGGGAACTGCCAGTGCACATTCCAAAGCCAGTGCTGACAGGCTCCTCTGCAACCTCCCTCAAGCCACCAGCCTCAAGCCAGGCTCCGGCTTTACCTCCTACTGTGGCATATTGTATTTTAAATACTTCTCATTATAACGTGGATGATCCTATGAGGACACTGGAACAAAGACACAGCCTGGGTCACTTTCTAGGAAGTGCCTGCTGTCTCTCTGGTGACTGCCACGGGCAGTATCATTTGCCATACCAAAGCAGGGGCTGGCCCATAAGCTGAGGGGGCCCCAGGACACTCACTGCTTTCTAAAGCAAGACCTGCACACTGATTTGTTGAAACAACTAGGAAAACTAGGAAAAAACCATAATTTGCCATCATTAATGCCAAGTTGCCTTTTGAGAAGAACAGCCTCACAAGTGGTAAGGAGGTTTTGTTAATTATGCATGCAGGATTTGTTTTCCAGTGTAATTGATTTTCTTCAGCAGTTCACCTTAAAAGGTTTTCTGTTCTGGCAACAAGTACAACATCATGCAACACCCATGCCCTGCTTAATTACAGCAGAAGAACAAAAAAAAGACCAGAAAAGTGAATTAGGCTAGAGAAGCTCAGCGCTTTACACCCCTACCCCACCTCTATCCTTTTATAAATTGTTTTTAAGTTAAATTTGTTCGCTTTGAGAATCTGAATGGCTATGGTCTTTATCATTAAACATGACAGGAGAGAGAGGTGCTGGAAGTAGAATACAAGAGAACAGCATCGGTGACCCAACCAAGTTTTTTTTTTACTGCTTCAAACACAACAATACCGATTATCAACAGAAGTCTGGTAATAAGCTGGCTACAATTAAAATTTACTATAGATAACATATAGACACCGATTGTCAAAGACATGCCCATGCATAACACCGAAAATACAATTCAGTACAAATCATGAGGGATTCGAAGTAGAAGTTTTACAAAGGAGCCAGTGCACTGTGGCATCATAATTTCTACTAAAAGACCAAAGTTTTAACATTAAACATGACCTACAATTGTTAAGGAAAGGAATGGAATGGAAGATATAATGAGAAAGCAATATTTTAATATTAATAAATAAAATTAATACTGCCAAACTACACCCAACTGAGAAACTGAATGATGACATGACATGAAATACAGACGCAATGTTTTGAGGGGAAAAAAATGCATTTCCCATAAACCCATAACCAATCATTTCTAGGCAGTGCATATTCTCGGTAATTGTTAATAAACCCATTAACCTAGATGAGCACCAAATCTAGACAAGATGTCTTTTATTCTAACTATCCCCAGAACACACATTCAAGTGAACAGGACTGCCCCAGCTAGCCACACAGCATGTTTAGCGTTTCACAGATTTATATTGATATACATTTTTATTGGTGTTGAAGAGCTTTGTTATTTACATCATCTACTGAGCATCTGAAGGAACATCCCTGAACACAGCAGGACAAAGAAAATTGTGGAAGGAGCAATTTAGATAGAAATATATCAAAATTGAAGCCGTGAAAGAATGAAAGGTTTGCTTATTTATAGTACAAAAGAAATTCCATCTGGTCAGGCTGTGGGTTTTTCTTGTAGAAATTAAACAGGAAATTAATTTCTTCCCTTCCCCCTCTTAAAAAGCAAGGCATTTTCACTTATGATGCCAAAAGCTTGATATTTGTAGATTTGTCTGCCATCAGTCATTAATCAGCCTCATACAGTTTATAGGTAGAAGGATATTTCCTGACAGATACAGAAAACAGATTTAGAACTGAAGCTGAAAATTATATAAAGACAGATACATAGATACACATCTTAGCACCCTGGAGTACATTTCCAAAAATAAACTAGTCAAATGGTTATCTTCCTAAAAAAGCTGATTGCATAAGCATAATTACACTAAACACAAGTACCTGCACTATCTCTGTGCATGTTATAAATAGTTCAAAGTTACATTATACAGTCTTATTCTAAAACGCTTTTGTTCTAAGTTCATGCCTTCTCTCACAATCCTTTCAAAAAAGGCCCTCAGCTCTCACCACTAGCTCAAGTACTATTTTCTGTCACTGCAATAGAACTTCTTAGAATCTAAATACACTACTTCCACCTTGCAACCTGCACTCATTATCCAAAGAAAAATTCCAGCAGTTAAGAAAGTTGCCTGATCATATCACTCTTTACCTACTGATGACCAGGATTCCTCTGCTTGCTTACAGGGTCTTAATTTTGTAACTCAACAACTTTTTGTCATCTTTGAAAAAAACAACAGAGAGAGGCGTGTTATTTCAGGATACAATTTATTCAAGATCCTCTTCAGAGACCTTAAGCTGAGAGCGTTGAGAAGGATATTCAGTTGGATCCAAGAACCAAAAACACCTCCTGCCAAGTACTAGATGAAGGAAGCACTATCTGCTGGATGCACACTGAGGAGACGATGCTGGGGTTTTTTTTCCCCACCTGTCTTGCTTTGTGACATAAAATTCCACTTACTGAATTTGTGCAAAAAGGACCAAATCTCAGCCTAGCAACAAGTAGAAAGTGAGCATAAAAAGCACCTCTGGGAGGAGGGAGATGAACTGGCAGTGCCAAGCATTACCATATAACACTGCTCATTGGTGCCAACACGGCACTCAGACAATCACCACAGTAAATAACACAAAATATGTGTATTTTCCATTAAAGTGGTTAAATCCATCAGCGATAGGCAGTTGCTTGATAGAAACTCCGATTTTAATTCATCTGCCATTTAAAGGTTAAGACCAGGAGGGCAAACCTAAGCCCAAGGAGGATGCCCCCTGTCAGCAAGAGCGGTTCTGCTGTATGACACAAGCATGACAACACGTGGGAGGGGACCCTTTGCATGACGTTTCACTGACAGCTAGGATTTTGCTTAGGAAGAGGATACAGACGAGCTGTAGTTTGTACCAGTGCATGACAATTCAGAAAATATCATCTCCTCAGCTCCATTTCTGCGTGTTGCATATGCAGTAGGCAATTCTTCCTATATATGGTATATAATGATGAATGTAACAATTAAAAGCAAGCCAGCTGATATTACTTAAACTTACTGAAATAACTACATATTTCTGAGAAAATGCACAGAGACTCAAACAAACAAAAGACAATCCACAACAGCAGAAAAACACCTGTATGCTTTACTCAGTTATTTTACACGAAATAAGGATATTTCTGCCTTCTGTTGGGTATTTTTAACAAAGTTTTTTTGATGTTTACTCTCTTAAGGGAAGACTTTTTTTTTTCCCTGTGTCTAGTTTATGAAACAGGTGTCTACCCATGTTTCAGATACTGGAGGGATTAAGTAATTTCTTAGAGTGGTCAAGCATTGAAATAGGTAGCCCAGGGAGGGGGTGGAGTCACCACCCCTGGAGGTTTTTAAGAGGTGTCTGGATCTGGCCCTGGGTGATGTGGTTTAGGGTTTACAGTGGTAGTGCTGCGTTCACAGTCAGCCTTGGTAATATTAAATGTCTCTTCCAACCTTGATGATTCTATGGCTCTAGGTAAACATGCAGCTATGAGCTTATTCTACTCCCAGTGGAATTAATGCAGCAACCTGACCTTCTTTCCTAGAATGAAATCAAGCACACTTTGCAATTTTTCTTTGAAGCTCAGCAAGGGGTGTGGAGGCTCCTAAATACAACACATTTGTAGAACAAGTAAGAGGGGTTTTCCCAATGCGTTAAGAGATATGATTATTAAAATCCAGTATCATTATTTCGAAGTATGAAGGTTGAGAATAATGGAGCAAGATCTGGAAATGGAGAAAGAAAAAGAGATACACATCAAAGAAAAGACCGTTTTGATAAGGAAGAGGAAATGCTGAACTAGAGCTTATGAAACTCACATTCCAGAAAAAAAAAAAAAAAAGACACCCACAGGATAGGTACATAACTATGTATTTGAGAAAATTATACTTCAGACATTATCTTCATGGCGATCCACAGGCACACAAAGAATCACTGCAGACATCTACTGAAATTTAAATTAGCTAGCTCAGTTATGGATACCAGTATACCTGCTATGTCAAGGTTTTAGCACTTGAGCCTTGTATTTTAGAAACCTGGCTGTATTTAAGCTTCTTTTTTATGCACAGGTGCCCAGACTGGTTAGGTTAATGACAGGCTGGGTGTGTCCACACGGGCTGCAATTGCACCTGTAGTCTGTGTCAAAAGATTCAAAGAGCCTTGAAAAGGAGCTGGCAAGAGAACAAATCCAGGAAAAAACTTCTGGAATACATAAATCAGTGGTAAGTTAAGACTCATGTATAGCAGCTTTTTCTCCAGAGACTGTGGAACAAGAAAATTACAGCTATTACAAGCTGTTTACAAATATTATATCCTTGCAAAGGTTTTGCAGCTATATATAATAAGGCCAGCTTTGATCTAGTTGTATTTAATTCACTACCTAATTAAAACAGTTCTATCTGCCAAAGTTAATTTAAGCAGTCATATGTTAACCCAGCATAATTTTCAAGAAATCTTCTTCCTTTACAATTATATTGCCTTATGTTAATATGATGGCTTTTAATAGATTTTTTGTTTACATACATGTCACAACTGACCCACTGAAAGCCTGTATCCAAGTAAGGTAGTGTCTGTTTTAAGTTCCCCTGTAGCTAGCAGATTCACAGCAACTACTACTCCAACTTGCAATTTTTTTTGCATCACTAAGAGCTCACTGCAATTACGTCCTAAGTGTGCCATCTCTGCTCTATGCTTCATTCAGTAAAATCTGTTTTATGGATGTTTTAGTGGCGAGCTGAGTGTAGAAGCTGTAATTTGTGAGCTGGATGTGACGTACAGCTTGGCTTCATGTTGCCTCGCAGGCACACCGATTTATTTATTTTGCTTACTCCTGATAACACTGAGGTGTGTGTCTGAAAGGCCGGCACGGCATCCAGCGAGCAGGAGATTCCCCACCCTTGCTGCTTGCCTTGGTTTCCTCCCAGGGCTGGGACAGGAAATGCGGTGGTTGCACTACACACAACGCCCAGCCCTCCTAAGCAGTGTCAGCCCTGCAAATACTACTTAGTTTGGCTGCAAACACGTAGGTGATTACTGACTTCTGTTTTAGTGTGGCAGATCTGCTGGGAATAAATAGCAAATTATTTGTTACAGAAAGCACATCATCATTCGTCAGCATCGGCCAAATCACAATTAGCTCCTGCTCTCTGATTTCTGTTTTTCTGAGACCTAAACATATCACAAAAATTCTAGCTGACAACCAACTACTTTCCTGTGATCTATAGTTACTTCAAATCAAAATGTTTTCATCTTACTTGTGTTTTGAGGTTACAATGGCAGAAGCCATTCTAGCAAAACCAGCCATGAGAATGTGCTGTGGCTGGCATTTTAAAGAGGAAGAGATGGGTATTGGAATAAGGAGGCAGTGTACCTGTGCGAGGGAACTGGCAAGAAGTAAGTTCAGGGGTTTATTCAGAGAGATTCATGGCCATATCTTCTTACTGTAGCTTACACTAAGGCAGCATGCTATACTCAGATTCTCAACTCATGCAGCGACTGTGGATTCTGAGTTCAGCTGGATGTTCCCTTGGTTTGGCTATGGGCACTTGAAAACCTGGCCCCAAAAAGTCAAAATACTTTCCTTAAAAAAACCAGAAATACTAACATCTGAACGAATAGTTTACAAACACTTGGCTCCAAGTGTTAAGTTACCCAAAACGTTCCGTGAAAAAAGACTTTATCATTATTGAATGAATTTAGAGTGCATGAAACATTCTTTAGCAATTTACTGTCTCTACTCTGTGTTTCCTAGCTTTTCTTACTCTCCTGCACTCTGTGTAGATTTTTTTTTTCCTGGCTGCAACTTGCCTAAAATAAAAAATAAAGAAAAATGCACAGCCAGTGGGTCATATGGGGCTACAGTTCCTCTTTGACATCAAAGTCCATTAAACTGTCAATCCCAGGAAGATTCACATCGCCTATACAGGACTCATGCCACGGCTGATGAGCCTAGGAGCCCGTATCACTGTTCCTTCCAAACCCAGATGCCAGCTTGAGTGACTCTTCCCCCAGCTCAGGGGGAAAACCCCATCAGGAGCAGCAGGGAGGTAACAAGAGGGACTCGTTGCACTCACGAGTTCTTTTGTGCCATTAGTGACACAACTGGCATTGATATTTGCATTTGTCTTGATGTGCCTATTGTGTATTAATCTCATCTAACCCTGTTTTGCATAGGCTGCTATTGTAGGGAAATATAATTCAGCTTAGGCTGACATCCTTTTCCCAAAGTCCTTTTTCACAGCTATTTGCATTTACTGTAAGAGTAACATCACTCTCCCATTTCCCAGGCTCCTGAAAGAGAAACCCCAACAAATTCAAGTCCTGAAGTTCATTAAAATACATGCATCTGCAGGATGCATCACCTGAACAGGTGGTTTTCAGGAAGAAGGGAGGCAGCCCTTTTTTTTTAAACTATCAACTGAAATGAAAAATTTCAACACCTTTTTTAACCTTTGTAAAGGTTGAGTAATAATAGGCTGATGCTACAGACTGACCATAAGCTTTCGCGGCATGGCCTTGGCAAGTGATTCTGAGTAACAAACACACGGTCTTGAAACAACTGAGTTAAAATCTATTTGTGCCTCTGATAGCATGCAGACACATGGAAACCAAAGTAAACTAAGTAAAAGTTAATCTTTGAAAGGTTCAATGAGTATTTACTCAGGTTAATGTATAATTTCTGAGGACAGATGCATTTCACGCAAAAATCCCACTAAACAAAAATACTAATTATGAATGGAAAACCTCATAGAAGAGTATGTCAATCCAATTCATGTGTAAGACTGAAGTAATTGCTCATATTGCTCTTCTGCTTGCTGAAAAACAACATCTCCCATGCTGTAAAGCAGTGCTTTCACAACAAGGACATCCCCTGTGCAGCGGCTCTGCAGACAGCTGCATCTGCTTCTGCTACACTTATGTATCTTCACACAATGACTACACTCTTGATAAAAGATAGAGAGAAAATTACTACAAAAAAGAGAACATTTCTAAATAAAATGCCTAATGGTGAAGACTGCATCGAAGTGAGACAATGGGACAGCAGGAAACATGGGATTCTTATTGGGCTCCCACGTTTGCAAAATAGGAAAATCTCCTAAGAAACAGAGCTGGTGCATTTGCCTCTCGTGTGAGGCTTTGATTTGGGTTCTTTCAGTACCTGAAGCTTGTTTTTTGACAGCGCCCTTGTTTTGTTTACAGCACATTGCTGGGATACTCCCTTTGATTCAGCCCAACACACGTGATGCTCCGCCAGCTTCTGTTCTGCAGTGCTGCTGCTGCTGCACTAAAAATAGCTTCCGCTTGCTTTGGCTCCACATCTAATTTATGGAAACTCACAGAAAAAAAGGCCCCCGTTAGTGGGTGAGCGACGTACGATTCTACAGCTTGTGCTGTTCATCTCACTCGGCCTCCTGAAATGCATCACTGAAAATTTAAAATATTAACCTGCAGTTAATGGTGGTTAAGGGGAAAGACAAAAATGCTTAATATGCTTAATTTATTTTTAAGGTGCTTTAAATGATAACTTAACTGAAAATGTCAGACAGTTGGACCATGCTATTTAAAAACGCCTAGAATTTAGAACAGAAATTTATAAAGGGCTACTAGTGCTCACTTGTTTGGGGAAAGTATAGTAAGGATTTTCTTAATTCGTTTACAAATTACAGTAAGATTACAAACCTCCTGTTTGCTCTAACAGCTTTCATGTGTTCTATACAAACTATTTCACTGTGCCATGAAAGTCATCATGTAAACATGCCCTTTAAGAAATGCTGATTTTACAAACTTTGCCACAGAACTCAACTCTGTGTGAAACATTTTGCATCAACATAAATCTGACATAAAGCTTTCTCTGAAAAAATCCAAGTTTATGTTAAAACTCAAAATCAAAGTAAGTTCAAGCCAAGTGGTTACATCTCTTTCTACAAAAGAATGGGTTTAATGTTCTTAAGGGAAATTTTTCAGATCTTCATTCATAGCACCACATCTAGGAGTGTCACCAGCTGAGCTGGAGTTAGTTTCAAGGGAAAACCAAATTAGAAGCAGGGATGGCAGAAGTCTGGTATCTGTACTAATGCGCTTTTTTTTTAATGGTTTAAATTTGAAGCACTGAAGTAATGAATAAAAATTCCAAAACTGAAAAGGAAGGCCTGTTTTAAAAGTTTTTAGAGTGAGTAATGAAGGCCGTAAGGAAATTTGGATTCAGATTTTATTTTAGATACGAACTTTAAGTTAAGGAAAATTCAGATGGCTATCAGCAGCTTAAGGAGAAAGATATTTCAAAGCTTTCTCTTGTAAAAACCAGCAAATAAACTATCTGGCTTTGTCCATAAAGGCTCCCTGCATAAATTTAGCAGTCTGTATGCAAGCTATCAATTTAAGAATTGGTGTCTAAACTGCTATCCAAGTAGGGACATTACTTAGCAACTACCACGGCTAAAAAGGAATTTTCATAAGCCTCAAGAGAGGTTATGAGTTATTGACCAAAAAATTCCAACAGAATCCTGAAACCAGTTTAGGCTGGCTACAGTTAGCTGCTTATGAGTTACACGACTAAGTAATGGTCACAGTGAGTCTGTATCAACCTATTTATGCAAAAAATACTGTGCTGTGTTACCATTAAAAGGTCTTTAATCGAACAGGCCACTATTAACTTCAATAAATCTTTCGGGGCAAACCCTTTTTTTAACATCCTGCTGTGGCGGGTGGAGGAAAGGACAAACAAAACCCATTACATGCATATGTGTTCAGAAGAAGGGTATAGTCTACAAGAAGAATGAAAAACAGCGTCTCTGCAGCAGAGTTTTGGTGTGCAACTGTGTGTGATGGAGAGGGAGAGGAAGAAAGCGAGGAAACAGTATGATTTAATGCTTGCAGGAGTGTCATTTTCCTTTCCACCCTAACCACCGAATCCTTTTATTTCCAAGGAGTTCAAACCAGAGCTTTAAAAGCCTCTTTTTTTTTTTTGTATCTGGGGCATATAAACATGAAATTCTATTTACACTGTTAATTATAAACATATATTGAAAATCCCTGGTCTATCTCCAACCCCAAATCAGTTTGATAGCATTCAAATCAATGTTTACAGTCTGGCACTTGTTGCCTTTGCAGCCTCAGCTCTGTGCCTCTATGCTGCTGATGGAAGTGTGAAGCATTAAGTCCCACAGCCTCGCACTGCAATTGCTAGAAAGCAAATGAGAGATGGGGTGTAGATGTGAGGTCTTAAGCTTAGGAGAGGAGAGAGAGCAGGGGCAGCCATCTCTTTAACCATCTCACCCACTGCTCTGCTCATCTCCCCTATCAGCACCAGGATAACAGCATGTGAATACAAAGCTCGGCCCTGCCTTAATGTAATTCTGAATGTTACAAAAGTGCTCGATAAACAAAGCAGGCAGCTAGAAATGAGATAACCTAGCCATGTGTATATTCAGCTGACTACTCACTTAGATTCCCAAATCATACAGTGTGACTGTGATAAAGGGCAAGAAAACGGCCATAAATACCAACCTCTAAAGGCATTCTTGGTTCTTTGAGGACAATGTAGTTTTTAACACCATGTGCAGGATAAACATGCCAGTGTTTTAAACATGGCCAGGCTACACTTCTTATTTCCTTTTCCCTCCCCTGCTCCTAAGGAGTAAAATGGTTGGCAACCCAGGAAGCATTTCAAAACCATTTTCTGGCTTACCCACAGAGACACAGGACAGGTCACATCTTTTACATGCACCTTTAAAAATGTGCTAGAAACTAAATGGTACTTTCTGGCTTTGTGAACTTAATTCCAGGCAATTAGCGTGAAAGACACATTATCTAAATGTCCCACAGCACAAAATACATGTGCAGTGTTATGTAAGATCCCAGGAAAAACCTCAGGCACAATCTCTGTTGTACACCTTTCCTGGTCAGGTGAGAAACGTTTAAAGCAATGTCAGTTGCATCTCTTGTCTTACTGATGAATGAAAACAAAAGCATGAGGCCGTGAAAACGACCCAGCTTCACACTGAAAAGCAATGATTGAACTCAATATGTTTCTAGTCAATTAAAAGCTATTTTAAAAAAGTTTACAAGTACCTTTAAACAAAAGCATGCTGCTCCACAAGAGCAGCCAGAAAAGCCAGGGAAAGGAAAGAAAGAATGCATGGAAAGTGCTGATAAAAACCCCCGAAGAAAATGAAACAAACCAAGAACCCCAAATGAGAGTTTAAACATAAGCTACACTTCTAGAAATGTTAGCTGTACTAAAAATATACATCAAAATGCCCACTGCTGCTATCTGAAGCTCCCTTCTGTTGGGCCCTCTTCCTTTAGAGCAAACAAAGTTGTAGTAATAGCCAGCTTTCTTCCAACTTCCCCTGCGAACAAGATCCGCTGGTGGATGTACGCGGTCAACCACTGCCACCAGTTCTACAAACTTCCACATTTCTCCAATCCTATTCATTGTCTTGCCTTGTTTTATTTTTAAGTGGTTTAACAGCACATGCCAGTATTTTTTGTAACTCCTTGGAGGGGTGCCTGTTGCTTCTCACCCATCACCACCTCAGGTCAGACAGGAGGCATTGTCCAAATGCGACACACTTCTTATGAAGTCCAGAAGAAAAAGACAATCCTGATCTTTTATATTCAATACGATTGGATTTGTACTTTCTCAAATACTACAACTTTTTAAGAAATACAAACCATTTTTGGCTGCCCTACACTAAAAAAAGAGAGGCACATTCTCCCATCTGGCACATAAAGCGGTGTTTTTCATGAACACAATTTTCAGGGATTTTTTTTTTAATTGGGCAATAAATCTAAATTTTGATGCATGTGTCTGATGTAACTGATGGAAGGAAATTGCTTGCCATGAGATTTCTCTTGTAGCTACAAAACATGCCCTGTGGCCATCTGGTCATCTGCTGCAGAGTTGGGGTTGATGAAGCAAAGGGAAACAGAGACATGTTTAATGACCTTTATCCTTTGGGGCCAGAGGAAGGCTTTACTGACCAATTCTATCTCAGGCTCAAGCATGGGAAGAAACAGAGACAAAATTTATCTATGCATGCAATTCTGAAGGATTGCCATGGCTCATCTAATCACCTGCACCAGGATGTGTAAGGACCTTTTGAAATTATCTGAAGTTTTCTCAACTGAGGGAATGTAATTTTTTACTGTAACTTTGGGACTAAGTGTCAGGGTCCGGTTCCAGAGGAACAGGGACCGTTCATCAGAACCAGAAAGTCTGGCAGCAGCTCTGACATGGTTAAGAAACTGGCTGCTGCAGCAGATGCACCAGGCAGGTCCAAGGACTTTCCTCTCTATCCCCTCACAAGTTCACACATTGTAAGCAGTAAAGAAAAGCAAGTCAATACAGCATGTACAGTGGCAGTGTACCATGCTGTGAGATTAAAAATAAGACATGGCATATTTGTGAATTACAAATGTTGGCTGGTTCAACTCTGCAACGTGCAATCAGCACTTCCCATAAAGAACTAGTGTGTAATTCAAATATGTTACCATTTGTGCTATACCTTTTAGCCCTCAGAAATTATTCTCAAAGTTATCTGCATTTCCAGTAATATATTCTTTCAGGAGGACTAGCTGCTACACATACAGGCAGAACCTCCTAATATCAGCTGGAAAATCCACATTAAAAATAGCAAGTTTGGTTGAAAATCCAGCGACAACTCTGGGAACTGCTTAAATGTGAACCTTAAATACAAACATGATTTACGCTGGGACTACTCACTGCATGACAAAAAAACCAGTATAAGCCTCACCACTGGAAAACAAGTTTACGTTAAGAGTTGTTCTCATTATTAATTGCTTTCCTTCCCAGTTCTATCAGATCACAAATTAAATATGTAGATATTTTTCTAACAGCTTTCAACTACCAACCAAAGCAACTAGAAGAAAATACTTATTTTAAGACAATGAAGTATTATACATGAAAGTGAATGCCTACACTGTTTGTGTTCTTATACCAGAATGGGTTTCCCTGTAAAAATCACAGCCACTCAAAATAGATTTTTTAAAAGGTCAGTTCAAGCAACAGATCTAACAAAAAAAAAGTAAAGAAGACTGAGCCAGCTTAGAAAAGGGTATTTCTGAGCTACAAAATACAGAAAATAATTTGAGCCTTAATGACAGGCTTTTCAGTTCTTCTGAAAAGTCCCTTTACTTTTTGCAATTCTTCTTCTCTAACTGCAGGATTTTGCTGCACTGTCTGCAGTAGATGGGACAAACAGCAGAGAGTGGCTGCACTGGCTGCATGAAGAGAGATTGCAGTGGGGCTGCTAAGAATATAAAAAGTCATCCCCACTATAGCCCGTGGATGGAGGAGTTTACTCAGCATGTTTCTCCAAAGCTTTTGTGGAAAACCCTCTTAGGAAGAGCCCTTGTATCAATGCACCTATGTTGATTAAGGGTGTGGCTCTTCTCATACTCCTCTTCCAATAAAACCTCAGAAAAGGCCAAGCCTTTCTGTAAGGCACAGTCCACTCAGGTCTATTGCTTTGCATGTCTAAAATGGCCAGGTGGCAGATGAAACTGTAATATAGTTTAATCAGCAGGAAACTAAATACCATATATAATCTTAGCAGTCAATCCTACAGGACACTCCATTCAAACACCGCCTACCTGCACTGTTTTTACTAAAAGAAGAGATGCCCTCCTGTACCTATTCTAAATGCAATAACCACAGATTACACTGAGTTATCCATTTTAGAGACAGATTATTGCTTCTAACAATTCAGAACCCTGAATGGTCACTTTCTCTCTAGGCTACTGGATCACTGGAAATCCAAACAGCTCCTGCATGAACTCAGTTCTAACGGATACGATGGATATGCTGGTCTGCTGCCTTCACTGATGTTTCTAAAATGCAGTCTGAACTAACTACCAGGCAACCTTTTGAAGACAATATTCTTAGGCAAGTTAAACTCATGTGGGTGCTTTCTTATCATCTAGCTTGGCTCCTCTCTAGCATCCTCCATGGAAGATACTCTTTCTATTAAGAGGAGGATCTGACATTTGGATGGCTGTATTATGTTTGTTTTAGAGAGTCTAAAGCAAATAACCCTCAAAGTCATTACTGGAAAATATCTACATAAATATCTACATTGTTCCCGACAGTTCTACAAGCATTAATGTTGGTCATAGACTTACCACATTTAAAAGCTCTTTGGTGTCTGCATTTCACAATGAACAACTCAGGCTTTGTCTGCATTTGGCACACAGTATAAATACACTGACTACTGAACACAGTTTTACTGTTATTATAGATAGAGAAAATAGTTCTTAATGACGTTTGAATTGGTCACATTTTACACACTGGTCCTTATGCACATTAAAGACAAAACTATGAGCCAATCCTTTTCCAACATGGTGTATTTTACCAGTGTGGATAGAGTTGAGCTGGTTAGGGAAAAATGTTCCTTAATCACTTTCTAAATTTTCCTCTGCTGTTTAGAGGAACTTGCAACAATCTCTGCATCACGATTAGATAAACTGGGTTTGCTGCTTTGCTTGTGTCCTTAATTCTAATGTAAATATTTTTCTAAAAACTTGAAAACATCTGCAATATTAAACAAAATTTAAAAATATTTAAATTATAAAGTGGAACTAAAAGATATTGGCTGTATTCATTTTACTTTCACTAAACCTGACTATTAGGATTCACATCCCAGCTTATACAAACTTTTAATTTGCTCTCATCTAAAGCTGTAGTGAAATGGAGCAGAGTTCATTTGATGTGCTGTACAATGAGAACTGAGAAGGACCAGACCTGTATCTGTACCACACCAAATATCAGGAAGTACTGAAGCTCTACTGATATTTTCTAGACAGAATAATGATGTCTTTGGCAAAGAGTGGCACCAGCAATTATTTCACAGCAATCAGAAAGACAAACTGCTATCTATGACTGCACTGTACTGAAAAAGCCTATGACTCCTCCACAGTAACCTTTAATATCAAACACAGTAACAGCTTTTACAAGGTCTTAAGAAAGGCACTACCCTTTTTATTTTCACAGACAGCTGAACTGAAAGACATGTATAAAGTACCCAAGGCCAAACCAGGTAATGTATTCTCGAGTAAAGCTACATTTCAAAGCTCTTCTTCCTGATCTATTTTGCCCTTTTGCTTCTCCTGTGTAAATAAGGAAGAAAAAAGTCATAAGAAACTGAAGTAATGCATAACAGATACCACAAATAAGCATGATACATGATTACAGCCTGCTGTGAGCAGCTCACAAATTGAGGAGAATTCAAACAACAGCACATGTTCTGTGATTTGGACATCGAGAATTCCCTTGACTCCTTTTCCTGTGAGCAAGCTATTGAGAAACACTGACATTTGGGCAATAAAAAACACACCAAGAGAACACTGACTGCCCAATACAACTGCCATTGTAGTTTTCCTAGCTGTAAACTGATTCCCCCCCTTCATCTCCACTGCTGATTTGTCACAGCTTCTTTAACCAGTGCTGACAACAGGCCATTCACATCACTGTGCATTGTATCACACACACAGTTTCAGAATCATCCTTAGAAAGGCATCTAACTGTATCTCAAACTACCAAAAAGAAAAATACAAAGCAACACACCATAATTTGCAAAGGACGGTGAGTAGGGGATAAAAAAAAAATCAAAACAAACAAAAGAGGACAAATGCTTTCAATTTAGTCACATTCTTTAAATAGAACAGAGTATTACACACAGAAGAGCCAAAAGATCCTCACACCTATATACTTTCACTAAGTAGTCTTAGGAATAAGTCTGCTGTAAAACCAACAAATGAGATCAGTGAAAAACCAGTTTCCGTATCATTTTATCTTACCATAACCAAACAACTCACACCAGCAGAACAAAAATCAACCTTGAGCTTTGTGAACAGAACACAATGCAACATGGATACAGTCATTCCAAGAAACCAAAGCCAATTTACTCCTAATTCCATCTTGCACAAGAACAGAAAGTCATGTAGTGACCTGAAAGGATTTTTGTTTTAAAACGGAGAAACACTGCTGATTGTGATATTCTAGGAATACACACAATACTGGACCATCACATTTTGTTTCTGAGTCTGCAGAATGTCTCTGGCATGATCTGACTACAGTGTGAAGCTGCAGCTTTGGCTCTGTATCACATTCAGCACACTCTTCTGAAAGGTACCCCCCTCAAATAATCCAAGGAATATTTACAGGCTGGAGACTAAACTGTGCTTCAGAGAGAACGGTACAGGGGAAGCGATAGAGGGGACTGGAAGACAAGATGAGGAAGTAAGAGGCAGAGCCCCATTTGGTGCAAGGGGAAGAAAGGGAGGAAGGAAAGCAGCTTGTTTCCAGAGTGCCCTTACCCTCTCAAGTTGGTAGCAGATGTAGGAGTCATGACTCTGGGGAGAAATACTCTGTATTACCTGCACATGTGTAACACATGCACTATTGCTCACACAACTGTATATACAGAAAAATTTTGCTGCAGAAAACTGCATCTGGTAAGTCACTTCTAGCTCAGAGCACCAACCAAGGCATGCAGAGGAGTGAGTCACAGATCTGAATTGATACCTGAAACTATTACATTTAACTCAGAGGACATACACGTTGAGAAAGGTCTTGAGTTTGAACATGTGAGCAGCTCCTGGGAAGAAATGCACAACCCGAACTGGGGCCCCATCACGGAATAAAAAAGACAACGAAACAGCTGCAAATAAAGGGAAGCCCCCCTTGTGCACAGCCGCAGTTGCCCTGGTTGTGTTGTGCTGTCTCCTGGCACAGCCCATGTCACTCAAAACCTTCCACTGTTGGTGGGAAGCATTTTTATTGTTTTCCTGTTTTAAGTATGTTGATACTCGATGCAATTCCATATATTTCCTTTCCTTCACACTCTTTACTGGTCTCCAGTGCACAACAAAGAGAAGATTAATTTCAATGCCCTCTTCTATTTTCATTTTGAGAAACAACTAGGACTTGATTATTTATCTCTTATCAAGGGAGAAATAAGTGAAGAGTCCTCACATTCCTCAGAAATGAACACAAGTGCTTCATCCAACTGGGCCATTTAGGATTTAAGAATTTCAGTAGAGGCCATGTAACTGGAGAAGAAATGCTCCTTCACTGGAAAGGTAGTTTCTTACAGACAAAGAGGACTTCACACAAATAAATATTTTAAAGGATTATGGTTCTAGTAAGTTTGTGTCAGGTGTTTGCTTCAGTCAAGTTTGTTTGCTTCAGGAACATGAAGCCAGGTTCTACTTGTTACTTTATTTCTGCCATCATCTGAGAAGTAGATATGTTATCTGCCTACTTTTCAACTATTTAAAAGCAGAAATGCATATGAAGCCTAATCTTTGATTTCTTAGTAGTTTTAATATTTATGCACAACAACACTTGGGAATTTCCAGCACACTTCAGTAAGAGTTTCTGATGGATTCTTTTCACTTGAGAATCATGAAGGAAGAATGGATTTACCAAAAAGATGACAACATCTGTTCTGAAAGAACTGCCCATTTCTCCCCCTCTTCTCCTGCTGGTACGCTTTGTCTGATTACATTGATACATAAAATAGAAAAGGATGAAATTATTAAAAAGAAGTCAAAGGAGGATTGGGAATAGCAGATAGATAAGCCAACCTTACACACCCAAGTAGACATGCAAGACATCTCACTGTGACTGACAAAAATGACACATTACCTTCTATCTCAAGAGCCCAGAAGCCCAAATCCTAGCAAATGGTCAATCTGTCAAGAATAAAACAATGAACAAACAAAACAGGGTAAAGCAAAGAAACGGATCAGATGTTATTAGTAAGTGGAGAGAAAAAAGGGAAATATGTCAGCCACCAAATTTAGATCAAGACCGCAAGTAAGTCATAGGTCTGTGCACTGAACAGAGGAGAAAAGGCAGCACAAAATCCAAATAACACAATAAAATCCATGCTGGATTCTGCTCAGAAGACTTTCAGCCAGTGTTGCAATAACTGTCACACATGTGTAAGGTGAAAAAGCTGAAGAAAATAAGCAGCTTTTATGCTGAAATCTCTTCAAAGGAGTGGGATAGCAAGATATGTCTCTGACTCCATTTTAAGAGAGAAAATTGATAAAACATCAGTGATTCTGAACTTCTCAAGGGCTGGAGAAAGCCAGTAAGTCCCCTGAAGAGTCCATGATCTTTTTCACGGGTTTTCATGGATTTCTATGCAGGTACAGGGAATTACTGAGTGTTGTGCTTAACGACCACTGTTCTTGACAAACATTTTTGTAGGGAACTTATTTTCAGGCAAAGAGAACAGCACCACACTTATTAAAATAGAAGCATCTGTCCCAGTGCTCTGAGGTCTACACTACAATTTAGATAACTAGAATCAATCCTGTTAGAGGCAGAATGAAACAGACTTTTCACTTGGAAAGCCTTTCCTAATTTTCCTCTGGAAAAAAGTGTAGTTGTGCTCCTAGCCTACTATTGCAGATAATACCCATCTTCTACGGAACGATGAGGCTAGATGAGATGAAGAAACCTGTCTTGCTTGTGAATAAAGACATTTGTCTGAAGCTCATCCCACAGGCTGAAGGGTTTAGAATTAAAGGTTTTGGAACTGTCCTTCAATTATTTCCTTTCTAAAGAAATTCACAGAATGCATAACCATTTAGTTTTTGCTATTTTTTTCCTCTTTTAAGGACAATTTTTTCTATATTTCAGTTTTTGTGGTCTTCTGTTTATTTCTGACAACCTCACAGTATCCATACTTAACTCATGTTTATTGTAAATGCTTTTTAGCCAGGCTACCTAATTGCTCAGGATCCAACTGTGTATTTACTCAAGTTTCTGAACATTCACCTGCGCTGTGCTCTTCATATGGTGTGGAAAGAGAAGATCTCACTAGCAATGTCTCTTTTTGCTTGTTTCCAAGATCTTATGTGCTGTTTTTTTTTTTTTTTCCCTCCTCATATCCATTCTGCTCATTTCCATCAGGACACAGGCTAAGCCCCCTCAACACTGTGCAATCCCATACAATTAACATTTGCCTCATTAAAGAGACGTAAGAGACTGCGTTCCTGCCAAAAAGACTTGTTGTTTTACCACTTTTGCTTTATTTGTAAACCCGTATTTATTATCTTTGCCCATTCTACAATCTTCTCTTTTTATCTTCTTTTTGTCCTCTAAATAGGTATAACTTGTTTACAACTTAGTAAGAGCATTCCTAAAATAATTCTTAATCATAATTTAATCATTCTTTCAACATACTGGGTATTATGATGATCTCCCTGACAGAGGTACAGAATGGTGTATTTAGAAATAAGTTAACGAATTTCTACAAATAATCCTTAATAGAGGTCTCACCCTTGTCATTTTTACATAACATAATTTGCTGGTTGCTACTTTGGAAGTACCATCAAGTCAAAACCCTAAATTTTGCCTGTGTTGGTTGTGCACTCTGCACCACCATTAATTTACCTCCTCTGGAGAACCTTCCACCCTGACGTCAGACCCTACTGACATGAGCTGCCTACAAACCACAGAGGAAAGGGGTGACTAACCAGTGCAGAACACAAGTTAAAGCAAAACAAAACAAACCAAAAACACTAAACCCCCAGAAACAAACAGAAAAACTTCCATGTAGTTAGGAGAAAATGAAACTTGGGAAAACTAGTGACTACATTTGACCCCTTTTTTTAAACAATTGTAACAATGCTGATGTAATAAACTATAGTTTAGTATTATTACTTAGCAAAATGTTTGTTCCCTGGCATCTGCCTCTTAGAGAAAAGCTTTTCAAACCCAGGATGTTTGTGGTGAAAATAAAGTTTATGGCAAACTTGCTGCAAAAAAGGTTTCTAAGATCCTGACAATGTAAGGAAATAGGACAACCAACTAAATGAATATAAAAGTCATACTGGACAAACAAGTTCCTTTACCCTCAAAGCTTACTTCTACATTCCCTGAACACAATAAACCCTCGTGGCAACACTGCTCTTTAGCATTCTACTGCTCTTTAACAAACTGGTTTTTAGTAATTGCTATAGTAGTGTTGGCAATTGCACATCTGACATAGCTGTGCCAATAAATAAGTGGAGGCCAAGAAATTACACCCATGCTGACCATTAAACTTCTTCACAACGTAGCTGGAAGGAAACTTAATAAAGAGTAACTATCCGAAATCTGTACCACTGGACTTTCAGGATGCTAATGCCCAGAATGCAGATCTTCCCAAACTCATCTATCTAAACAAAAAGAAAGGTAGTGAATCCTTCTTAAAGAAAGACAAAAAACAGCAAGGAGGCAAAGGCAGGGAATAAAGAAACGTAGCAAGAGATTTTGCTCAGAAAATGTACCTAAGGGTTATTTTGATTTTCAGTCCAATTAATTTACACAAACAAATATCTGAAAAACAACAACAGCAACAAAAAAACTTCCCAGCCTCCCTGCCATGTTCATGAAAGAAAACCAAAACTGGAAAGTTGTTCTCAGAAAATCCATACAACTGATTCCAAGATTCACCTGTTCCTGCATTAGCACTTATATGTGAAAACTGCTTAAACTCATCTCTCTTTTTCGATTACAATTAATGGAATTATCAGGGGAGTAGTAAAAGGAGAGCAACTAATTTTTGAACCAATTCTATAATTAATGATCTTTCAGAAATTGTATTATTTGGTATGTCCATTAAACAGGATGTCTACTGATACATCTTATACATATTTTCTTTTCCACTGCTTAATTTAGGCTCAAATTAAACTTTGTGTAGAACCCCACAATGTAACAAACAAGTCTAATTAAATCAGAAAGAATACTTTCACAAAAGACACAACTGAAACAATTTCTCTAAAGTCAAATAAACTTTTTAAAAATTCTGGCAGCATCACTGTTGTCTTGTACTAAAATGAACAAAATTAGCTTTAACTTAATTATGAGAAGTAGAGAGTGAACTGCTTAGTTTCCCAGTCTGATTTGTCTTAAAATTGGGATTACAACCAAACTGATAAATACCATGACTCTATTTTGGTTTAGTCTGAGGTGTAAAATTTATTTTTCAAGCATAGATGCTTAGTCTTTAGACTTCTTCAACACAGTATCAACTGTATTTTATTTTCTTATTTCTTAACTTCTGCATTCCACCATCTTTCTTTTTCCAAATCTGTCAGTGCAGCGTTAATTTAGAAAAACACCACCACCCAAACCCTGGCTTCTTGTAGATCCTAACATAAACAAGGCTGTGTACATATATTAGTGCAGAGGAGCCTGTGTATGCAGAGTCTGGCCAGTGAGCAGTTCCTCGAGGAAGAAATATGACTCTTGGCCCTTCTTTATCCTGTCATGTGAAACTGACTACTTGGAAAAAAAGAAAAACTGACCATCTCTAAGTGAAAAAATGCATGTGGCATTTAAGAAAACTCAAACCTCAAGTGTAAATAATTTGACAGTATCCCATATAACCTGTCCTTAAATTTTCAGTGCTCTTCTTTCTTTTCTAAGCATTCAACTATTATACAGTTGTTATATTAAATATATGTAAACATGCGCTTCACAGTAGGTTACGTTTAAAGTAACAGAATATGGAACACACCTTTTCTATAGGTATTACTTTCTACAGTAAAAAAAAAAATCCCACAGACAAAACTTAAAATACATTTGCGTTACATAATGATAAGCTTATTAATAAGGTGATGGATTCTTTAACCAACTAGTCTCTGCTACTGAGAACATGCACACGCTCAGCAACGAATTGTAAATGAAAAGACTGAATTAAATTCTGTAAAGGTGGAATAAATATAAGTGACTCTCGATGTTCCCTACAATATAATGATGCTGGCTTTGGTCATAGTTTATTCTTTCTCCCACGCATACACTGAAAGAGTCCTAAACCAAGAACAGCATATAAATAACACCACAACTGACAGAATGACCCACAACTTCCTTCTGAAATCCACTCATAAATCCTGCATGCAGATTCTAGATAACCAACATCGGGAGTTTTACTTCATTTGAAGACATTTTGAGATGCTGACGCTGAACAATGATTCATAATCAGGATTTTGGGAGTTAAGCTGTATCAGCATGTTTACTGTACTCTTTCTTTAACTTGCCATTAGGAATACACACATTTTAAGGTTCTCTTTATTGGCAGTTATCTGTGCTCTAGATAAGAAACAAACTTCCAAGGCAACTTTCAAAGTATGCTGATTAACTTTGCTACTTTCCTTTCCTATGTTTTAATAAGACCATGTATGATTTTAATATACAAAATTCAAACAAAATGTCCTTCAGTGCAGTCCAGTCTTACAGAGAACCCCTCCCTTCCTGCTGCTCAGTATAGCAGAGTCTGGTCATTTTTGCCATCACACTGGTCCACTGTGCCAGTTCACTGATTCAGCCCTGTACCAGTACCTATTCACATCTGTCCTCATTGCTGTGATGCAAAATAAACACAGTCTTTTCTCTTTTAGTAATAAATGCAACAGAAGGCTCTTTCTTTGTTATAAAGGATATTGATGCTTTAAGAGTGTATATGCTGAGGGTGACACCGAGTATCTTGGTGCTTCAGCAGCCTTTTGCTCAGGCTCAAAAAGCTCTTCAAGTGTTGTATTGCAAACACAACTGCAAAAGCCTGTGGTTTAACTCTGCAGAAAGGGTATGGAAAAACATATCTCCAAATTAAGTACAGGATACTAATAGAGAAAAAACTAAATGCAGACAAGCTCAGCTGATGGACCTACTTGCGATCCTCCAATTTGCTGAATGGATCACATTTCCAAACGAGGTCGAGTTGCTATGTTACACCAACATGTCCTGCATCTATTATTGCCCTGCGTGTGCAAACAGTCAGGAAAAAAATTTAAGAAAAACATTCATCAGTTGTTCAGGAAAAACTGAAAAGTTTGATGACTAGGGGCAGAAAGAACTGTTTCCTCAACAGAATAAAGCCAGCTTTGCTGTATTTTTTCAAAGGAAAGTGACACTGTCTAATAAAACATCTTAGAAGAGTAGAAGTGTACTTTCATGCATTTGTCATAACTCTGCCTGGTCTTTAGATTTTATTACTCCTCTAAACTGAGGTTAAGGAATATTTTTTGTTTTTCTGCCTTCCACTTTCAACCTTTTGCTTGTTCTAAAACCGCAGGAAACAGACCCAGCCATACACAGAGAAGCATGTGGGAAAAAGTATGGTTTAAATTTATGTTTGAGCAGCCCATCTAGTGCTGCTTAAATGGCTCTCCAGTGGTAATTAGTTAATAAGAAAAAGTAGTTGCCACATTTATTTTAAAAAGCAGAGAAGGTGCTGTGTTTACGAACGATCTTCTATCTTATTTTTATATCTGAGAAATGTAATTATTTTCTCTAGGTATGGAAGGCATTTGTGAACTAAAGTGGCTTAAACAGGGGGGTACATGCCTGTATGCCATTCTGGCTATTTGTGAATGGTGTTTTCATACTGCTTTATCCTCCAAACTGAAAATACAAAGGCATTTTGCAGGTTTCTCCAGCTGCTTCTTATTCCGTATTTTTGTACTTCTAACTACTAGTACTATAACATCATGATCACATTTTGATTACCAAAATTAAGATAGAATTGGTTAAATCTAGTCATTTTTTTTTGTAAGTGAAGGAAAAAAGGGGAACAACAACACCAAAAAATCACAGCAACACATGAAAAGGTTATTTCATAGAAATCCCAGTGCATATTTTAAGAAACCACAATTCTGCCTCTCAAGAGTGTGGTCTATTAGTTAGTAAACAGTGAAAAATGCAAGCATTACACACTGGAGAATGACTTCTGTCCTATCTGGCAACCACCTCTGTTTAGAAGACTCATCAGTGAAGCTAAAGTGATTACTCTATAAATATAACCTCTCATTTTTTTTTCTACCATTAAATAACAATTTACTGGGTGGTTAAGGCTTATCGTTTAAATCAGGTAAGTGGAGAAAACTTATTAATGAATTAACCAAACAAAATTTGCTTCTAACTTAAGCAATTAAATTTTTAAGGTTTGAAAGTGATACTGCATGAGAAATCTTAAAAGGAAACAATGAAGAAGCTTTATCATGACAGTGAGTTGTTTATATATGAACCAGAAAAGAATTTTAGATGGAAGAAAATAATATTATGGTTTTCCTGTATTACCATAAAAATTTAGTTCTTAAAATCTAATTACATGAAACATTTAGAATTAATACTTTTCCCTAATTTTTCTAAGTAAAAAGTATTTGTCCTATATTTAATAAGCAGTTACCAAGTGTGAAAAGAATAACTGTTTTAAAAAATAATGTTCTCTAGATAACAACAGCAACGGTAATAAGAGTGGTTTAGCTTAATTTGTCATAAATCCATCCACACTTACTTCACCACCCCTTACGAAGAAAGAATATACCAATACACCTGCCTGCAATGCCACACGAGACACAAGAAGCAGGAAATGCCAAGGTAGCTTTTCTGACCTCAGACTATAAGAGGGAATTTAGTGATGACTGTGTGCATGCCAACAATTAAACCTTATGTCTAGAAGAGCGCAAAGAAAGTCAGAAATATGCTTGGTTTGAAGAAGTGCTGCTGTTGAGAAAACAATTATCTTTTTTCTCACATCAAGAGTTGAATCTGTGGACAACAACGCAAAGAGCTGTTTGGTTTCTTTTAATTACTCTACCTAACACTAGAAGAGACATCTCAGAAAATTGGCTGAAACCCTTCTCCAGGACAGAATAACTGCAAAGAAAAAGACCGTGTCTGTCTTTTCCATCTATATCAGCTCAAATATAAAATCAATTTTCTTTGGCCAAGACAGAAACATCCCTTATGTTTGCTTTCCTGAGAACTTGCATAATCAAGTTTTATTAGCCCAAAAGTTTGCACAGAGACCAATTCAGGCCTTCGTACTTAAGTATATCAGAAGTGGTATACTTTAGCAGGAAAAGAAGACTCATAGACACACTGGGACAAAGTACTGGTTGAGGGCAGGGTTCCCTCAAATCCTTGATCTACTTCCTATTCCAAGGAACTCAGTGACCTGAGTACAACCCTTCCAACCAGGGCCACTCATGCACACACATGCTGCAATTTCCACATGAATACAGTGAGACAAAATTCAACTCTGGAACCTTCTAATAAACCTGAATGGAGCTGTTTTTTTTTCCTAACAATAACACCTTGAGCAAACTGTGTGTGACCTAAAAAGAGAATTGAATGTTCTGCTTTTGTCTTTTTTCTCCCCTTCCCAAAGTGCCTAGTTCTCTTGTGCTCTAATACTACCACCTTTCCCCGACAATGTCTAAGCACTGTAAGCATCCCCACACCTTTTTTCGGATCACTGCAACTAATTTTAGCAAGTAAACTGACAACTGAGTAACCAAAACTAAGTTAGCTCAATGCTTACTTTATTGAAACAACAGACTGACATCACCAGACTGGGGGTGGCCAATATCCCCCAAGGATGACTGATGTTCTGAAGTGAAATTTTATACCTCTTCGTTGCCACCTAAATTAATTGACTTAAATTTATGAAGTTTTTAAAGACATAATCAACTCAACAGCTTTTTTTTCTGTGTCATCTTTCAATTGAAGGCCATCATATCTGAACCTTTATTTGTTTTGATCTGTTCTACACTTATAGAACTTTTCTTTGAGGCTCCCTTCCATGAATACAATAAAATTTGGGTACTTGGTAACCAGTATGAAGAAACTGAAATATTAAAAATGGAGCTGTATCATCTTATAGGAAACTAACTTTTAGAAAACTGTCCTAGAATCACAGGAAAATTTTAATTAACATGTTTCTGCCTATTATTTATATACTAGATAGTTCAGTGCCAAAACTGCACTAAATCACAATCTGAAAGTCCCTTATAGACCTAGAATTTGCAGAATTTAAATCATGTGAATACAGACAAAAATAACAGTTCGAACAGAGTTCAGTTAAGTTAAAGTTAGATGGGAGATTTATCATCAAAAACAACAAATCTGCTGAAATCTGGCTAAGTCGAATGGGGACACAACTAAATAAAATCAACTTTTCAAAGTAAGTATCAGTTTTTGAGATTAAACTTGAAATTTAACTTGTAAGAAATATTAAATCAGAAGACAGGGAAAACAATAACCTGTCAGTTTTATGATATTAATCTTGAAGAAATATATGACGGTCGTTAAGGAAAGATGGTTGCTGGCCATGCAATAATACCCCCTCCAAGAGTTACATAAATGTCTTTGTAGCTGGTGATAAAGAACAATCCTGATCTTTGCTGACCTCTGGCTTGGTCACAGATTCGTATTTGTTACAAATATCACATGATGCATCAACATGATGTGTGCCCTAAACGTATTCCTTAACAATGAAAGAAGTGCAGATACATGGAAGACTCATGTAAGAATATTAAAATGATTAAGTGAATGAGAATGAGGGACAAGCAGGCCCTCATGCTCATTCCCATGAAAGAACAGTATCCTGGTAATTTGAAAGGGCATAGAGGATCAAGGAAAATTAACTTTCAGGCATAATGTAAATAAAACATTTGCCTTTGTGTCTTTCTACTACCTCTGATTCCAGCAAAATACTTCTCCCACAGCAATAAAGAAAATTAGGTTAAGATTTAAAAATACAGAAGCTCTGAACTGTAGCCAAATTAAACTACTCCAAAATACACTGTATTTGTAACTCATTTAACAGTCAGCAAGTTTGGCCACTGACATTATAATTTGCTAATAATGCTTTTCAGTATTTTTAAGTTAGCCACCCAACTTTTAGTCCAATGATATTTATAATAGATGCTGGGATTTTTTAGGTTTGGCTTTGAGTTTTTTTAAGCTGAGAACTAAGTGGTGACCTAGTGATAATGTTCTTCCTTCACTACCAAGCAAAAGATTAGGGTTTAGCTGATGGCAAGGGATGCTTTCTCCTAAAGCCAGTGTAATGGAAACACTGCAGATGTTTCAAAATCCCACAGTAAGCATGTGTATCAGCATTACATTCCTTCCCTTTTGCCCTTCACCAGTTAAAGATGACCATGGACAGGTTCTGAGAGAAATGCCACCAGCTCCTGCTGAGCCAGGAAACAGCAGCTTCACCCTCAGTATTTTCTAAGTGCATGAAAGAACTGGTGTGTGGGTATCAGAACTGTATTTCCAACCTCTGCTCACACGCTGTAGGTTATGAGGAGGATGTGACCCCACCACCCTGACAAATATCCATCCAATGCTAGCACAGAAATGTTTTTCTGGGTAGAGGGGCAAATAAAAGTTGGGTGCATTTTTAGCATCCTTCTTTCTGTCAAGATCATACTTCAGTGTTTTAAATCATCAGTACCTGTGAGAAAAACGCTGTTTGATCAGATCAGTGACACAGCTGTTCCTGAGTTTCAAGTTTCTGCTCTAAGACTGAAGGTGTGTAAACAAGGATAAGTCACTCAGCTGTTACATTTTCAGGTAGATCATAACATGAAAAGCACAGATACACTCAAGGAATATTTAAGTATCAAATGATACTTCATAAAGGGTCTTGAAGGTGAAGAACGATGCAAATGTACTTACTACTATAACAAATAATCTCAGAATAAAGAAAAAGCAATCCAGTTAGAAGATATGGAGGGAAGAGCCATAGAAAAAACCCTATTAAAATTCCTTTAACCTTTCACAGAAAAAAGATAGTAGGATTTAGTTTTATGTTCCAAGATTGTGGACTTAATTCTAGATCCAATTTTTTTCCTCATTTGTGTTTTGGTCTTGGACATAACATGAGACCTAACATTCTTCTTGTCAAAGCCTGTAGATAGGCATCATTTTTTTTAAGGGAAAGCACACTACCATTAGCACTATAATTTAGTGTATTCCTGGTTTTGTCTGGCCCTTTCAGTACCATTTTTCAAAGCAGGATTGTGAAACACATCAACCCTTACTGATCACGGAAATAAGGTTCACATTCACTTATTTTCAATATGTACCATTATTCTATTTTCTTGGTCTGATGTTTTATTTGAGTGTGTGAATAGATGTGATAAACAGTCAGTCTGCACTTTTCAGCAAGCACAACTCAGATCTGTACTATGGTGGTGGTGGTGGTGAGTGAAGGCAGAGAGGAAACCCACTGATTTCAATTTGGGACAGCTGTCTAAGTCTCTCCGTGTACAACCACTGCTTTAATTTCTAGTTACTCTGACTGTGAGCAAATGCCCAAGTTTTGGTAAATGCATTGAGGTCAAATGAGTTCCTTCATACACATATCTAATTTTCCCTTGCTTCCATGTGCTGATGAATCATTTTTTCCCAAAAATGGTCTGGACAGAGGGAAAATAAACTATGACCCGCAACACTGAAATTCCCCACTGTGGCAGAAGTGCGACAAGTCCTTTAGCAACATGGACCTTCTCCTCTGCTTCAGGCTCAGCACCAAGAGCAGAGAGGAGAGAAAAGCAAAACACTGAGTGCTAGAACAGACTTGTGGCATTGCTGCTGACCATACTGCCAATTAGACGAATCATAACACACTGGAGTGTGTTCTCTGAAAACCCGAAATCACACAGCAACTGTATAATTCTCGCAATAGCAGCTCACATGAAATGTCTATTTTTGATCGAAATCTCATTCAGACCTGTGTTACTATTGAGGACACCTGAGTCTGTAGCACTTGCAGTGTTAACAGACTACTTTTTGATTAATAGGTTTTCATCACTGTACTATGTATTTATGATTTGCACCTTCACAATCTACTACACTTCTCAGAACATTTCTGCCAGACTGAACTTGCTTACAGATTTTGACTGTGTTACGTACACGTGTGCCGCTTAACTTTGAAGGACAGAATACCAAATGTACTACAGTCTTTAAATAAATAATGCTTATAATTTTTTTTCACCTAGAAAATATATTAGTAATGCAGGTATGCATATGGTTATGTAAATGTATCAGAAGTTTTAATGGAATGTGAAAAGAAAGAGCAATTTCAGCACTGTCTGAGTCTCAGAATTTTAAACAAAGGATTCTCCTTAGATTGACTCAACATTTTTCAAATTTAATAGTTTCAACTGAAATGATTTTATGTAAATCAATCTTGAGTGGAATAAAGATACTTAAAGTTATTTGATTTTTCATACTTATCTTTATTAGGTGTGAAATATTTGAGGCAGAATATTAAGTTGTATAATAATGGCAAACTACGAAAATCAAATAATTTCGCTATATGTGCCCCATCTATACAGAGAATGAAAATGTTAATTCCTGCATTGCAAAGCTCCTGAATCTCACTGATATAAATATATTTTCTAACTTGTTAGAGATGATCACATTCTCGGCTATAAATTTCATAAAAAGAAATACTTACTACTGTGCACAGTCAATCAGTTGATACTCGTTTGACCTCTCGAAGCATGCCTTTACACCTTCATCATCCCAGAGCTTTTTTGCGTGTTCAAAGAACTCCTGAAAATTGGAAATGCAATAAATAAGAGAACATTTCTCAATTTTTTCAATCCCCAATCTGCGCTGTTCCTTCCCCCAAACTTCATGCTTTATAGTTTGCAGAATGATAGATTATACACTTACAGAAGAAAAGCTATAAGCATTTATTAGCAAAATTGCAATAAAATATACAAAACATACGGCTGCTGAGAGTTTCCAGCACACGATATATAATGAAGACTGTCTTCAAAATTCATGCCAGTCCATATACAAAATTTATTTTAAGTACAAAAGTTACCTAGAAGCATGTTCACTTCATTTTTAACTGAATTTATGCTTCTGTCATGGAAAAGGCATAAAAGTGATGCAAAAAGCTGCTCAGCTTATAAACATTAGCTTCCCAGAGAAAGAACCTGCCTGCAACTTTAAAAAGATTGTGCAATTTTCCCTGAAAAACACAGCTTTCCACTACTTGGTATTTTCTCATACAATACAAAAACTTGATTGCAAGACTTTCATCAGAGTCTTTGCTCAACACCGCTTCCTCCAAACAGCTGCCTGGCACAACGTGCCTTTCCTAGCAGCTATCCCCAGGCTACCCAATCCAGAACTATCAGCCAGCAAGCTTAATTTAGAATTATTTGAAAGAGGAACCAAAGCTGTCCTTGGTGCCGGTGAAGCCATGGCCACACATATGCAGAGAGGTAGGTCCAACCCTGCCTGCTGGCTCCTTCGTTTCTCCAGCCCCAGTTCTAGAGGCTCAAGGATCCAGCTTGTTTGAAAGCTGGGAGTCCATTTTATGTTATATCATTACTGGTAAGTGACACCGTAACAGAGTTTTTCCAGCTACATCGTTCTAAATTCAAATGAAGGATGTTTAGACAAATTAGTATTTCCTTTATTATATGGCTCTTTCCTCCCTCAAACAAAATTGTTAAAGCAATACGTCAACTCAAACACAGAAGTTGTTTTCTTAACACCTCAACACTGCTAATAAATCACCGGAGTCCTTTGGCTAGTCACAAATTTGTGAAACCTAACAAACTGCTTTTCCACAGTTCAATTTGGCTCTGTGTAAAATGGGTGTAATACCACTATTCACTTCATGATCCTGTCAAAATTTTGCATAAACATCTGAATTCTGAAACTTTCTCAAATTGCTTGCCAGTGTCTCCCCATATCTTTTCAGGATTAAAAAATTCTCTCAAAAGACAAATCTCACAGTGAAAGATCTTGGCAGCACAGTGAGTTCACTTTTACTCTATATGGGTTTCCCAACCTTGCATGCCACCCCTGTGAGGTGTCCCAAAAGGTGACACTTTGCCCATCTGCCAATGCCTCTGACCCGCTGGTGACATTTTCAGGGAAAGACAAAACACAAGATTTTTGGAACACACTAGTACCGAAAATTTAGTTAGGCTTTGAACATGGCTAGAGAGGTCCTGAATAACCCCAGAAATGTCTTTTTTCCCCCCCAACTATACTGTGCACAATGCAGAGAGAGAGAAAATTCCATTCTTTAAGAACTTTTGAAAATGTTAGAGAAAAGAAGATATTAAAGCAGGCATGAAAAACCTTTGCAGAAAGTCTTGGAAGAAGAGAGGAAGCAACACTAGAGACTGGCAGATGCTTATACTGCCCTTGAAATTTATTTCTTCATTTAGTGAGGACATGTTTATTTGTTAGTCTTTGTTATTTTTATGACTTATGTAATGATTGTTTTAAATGCTGCAGATCTACCTTTTGAAGTGATGCTACAGCTATTATAAACTCTCTGTTCCTACAGCAGAAAAAAAGCAAAACAAGCTCAAGAAAGGACAAGATATCAAACTAAAGTAGAAGGAGAAAGCGGACGCACATAGCAGAGAGCATGACTACAGGAAAAAGAAAGAACTGGCAAAGTCAAAATTATTAATACCAGAAACCATGGAGCATTCCTCAAATATGAAGCTTATGCTTGATTGATACTTGGGCCATCAGCTGAATGCATCTCACTTGCTGGCATCTTTGGCCAAAGAAAAGCAGTGCCTCCTCAGTGGAAAGAGTGAACTGCGGGTAAGTGTCTGGTCCTGAGGCAGAAGGAGCCAGCTTTCCATGCCCTCAGATGGGAGCAGTGTCCAGTTCAGCCCTTCCTGCCCCAGGCACTCGCTGCTGCAGGTGTGGGGTCTGAGCACAGGGCAGCTGCTTTCCCCTCCTCCCCATCTGGGGGTGAGAATTCCCACCCACCCAGAAAGCCCTATCTAAGGGGAACAAACATGTAAAAAACAGTCCCATTCAGCCCCACGGGGCCTACAGGAAGGGGAGGGGATGAGGAGGAGGTCAGTGTAAAGGTATCCTTTTCATCAGGGTGGGATGGATTGAGAGACCAGTTGAAAATGTATATAAGGAAGTAAACAAGCAAAGAAATAAATAAATAAAGTTGCATAGCTACAGTAGTTCCTAACTTCATCTGCTTTTACAGCCTCTATATAAGCTTTATTTACTCTTAAAAATCTCTTCTGAAAAAGAGGCAATCTTTTCAGCTCAGCTTCTTGAGACCCTACAAATATCTTGTAAATACAGGGTTTCCATATCATATGCTTCAAATATTTCCACCTGACCATTATATCTCAAAGCAGTCTATTTAAAACAACTTTCAGACTTCTAGCCCAAAGCAAATCCTATAAAACAGAGCAAATATACTTCCCTCATTAAAATGTACCGATCTACTGCAGAGGAGTACACTTGCCTGCAAATTACCTCCCACACAGCTAGCTACTCGATCCTTCCTTCCCAGGTGACTAAAGCCTTCCAGAAAAATCCTGCTTCATTTCAAGATGCCAAGTACCACGATCCAACTTTTCATGCTTGTTTTTAACCCCTCTCTCCTCTCCTCTTCAGTATTTTTTCTGCTCATCTGCATAAGGCCCCCCATTGCCAAGCACAGAGGAGGGTTCTGCACATTTCTGGATGCCAGCCTCCTCTCCCTTACAGGACAACATCCAGACAGTAGTTACCATGTCAGCTTCAAACCCTGCAATCAAGACCCTTTTGTCCGACCAGCCTTCCAGCAATCTCTCCCCTCAATCCTTATGACTCATTCCTATGAATCCTGACGCTTGTCACTACTTCCTTCTTCCTCTGGCCATAGCCACATTGTGGCCACCTCAATGGCAAGCAGGCCCTGGTGTGGGCTTTGGGCTCTGCCTGCCCTGCAGCACCTGCTCTGGTGCTCCTTGGGTGGCAGCCACAGTTGGCAATCCCTGTCACAGGGAAGAGAGCCAGGGTAATTCAAAGGACAGAGAATTCAGATTTGCTTCAGCTGATAAGGGAAGATGGACTAAAACTTTTTAAAACATTTTATCTTAGGTCAGGAAAACACAAATAAGGTTTTAAAGATTAAGTTGTGACCTTAGTAGCTCTACATTCTAAACTGAAGACTGGCCAAACTGAAGACTTTTGTAAAGGTGTGACTTCTGGAAAGTGGCTTTTCAGTTCTTAGAAGTCACGAGCCAGGTCCTTTAAGAAACCTCAACTGGGACAGAAGAAAACAGGGACATGGTAAATCACTCTGGTAATCTGATGCACTGTATTTGCAAGCACACACAGTTGACTTCTATCAGATCAAAGTCAGCAAAATCTACTAAAAATATTTAGTATACTGAAGAGAAGCAGGAAATAATGTACTGCGCCTGAAAGCAGAAAACCACCTACGTCATGACCAAACAGATCAGCTGCTTCACCCAAACTGTTCCTTAGGGATGGAGACATACAAATAGTTGCACCTATTAATATACATATAAAATAAAACAATCAATATATTTTTAATACAGTATTTTAACTGGAGCATTAAAGAAGTAAATGGTAATGCTTTAGGTCTTACGAGTTACAGGTGCCATGAATTACAGGTACTTTTTACATTGCACACATTAATTTACACCATTTATCTAAGAATTTATAGTGATCACTAGACCATACGAAACCTTGATGTGATATTTGGATGTCATCAAAATGAAGATGTGACACTCAACATCTCAAATATCTATTGATATAAATATAAAACTATTGATAAATATAAAACTATTTGGAAATTTTCTGCTCTTCCTGAGACAATCCAAAGCCTCAGCCCTGCATTCCTGACCTGCCTTCTCACTAGAAGATACATTTTGCTATAAATAATCAAACATCATTTAAAAATCATGAAGAGCCAAAAGCACGTTATGATGACTTTTTTGTTTTCAGAAGAAAATAAGCTAAGATGTACATAAATGTAAAAACATCCTGAGCTGATATCACTGATATAAACAACAGACTATTTTTACTGTGTTTTAAAAGGTGTTGTAAAAATATTTTTACTCACCTAATTCAGGGAAAAATTTCTAGATTCAAGGTATTTCCATACATAGCATTCCAGGAAAACAATACAGGTAACAAATGCAATGTACTACAGCTAAGCCTCAGGGCACTGTTTTTCAACTTTGTCTTACTAGAAGTTACAGCTTGTTCTAGAAATTCGATTTTCCTTATTTTGGAAATAAACTTATTTATTGATAGGTCACCCTAGAAACCTCCTCCCTCTTACAACTCCTACAAAAATTATTCAAGTAGCTAAGAAATGGACTTATTTAACTTTTTAGATGCCTAAATTTGGAATAAATGCTAGTGATGATTAAACAATGACATATCCTCATGAACAGATCTTAATGTATTTTGGAGACTAACTTCTTTGCAACCACAGAAGTTCATGTTAGGTCAGGAACACAATTTTTATTCTACTAAGATTGTTTCTGCCTTCCTTCTGGATGGAGCATACATTTAATGGCTATCCTGATGTCACCTTTCAGTCTCCCAGAAACTGGAACGTGGAAGGTTCCACTGTATTTTTTACTTCTGTTAATATATTGTAAACATGGAAACAACTGCTTAGATCAATGTGAAGTCGATCTCTCTCAAGCCAAAATTTATGCTCTTATTTGCCTAAGCTTCAGGACTGTAAGACAATTTCTCATCTAAAACACAGATTAAACCTGTCTGATTTCCTGACAACCACTTAAAGAAGTGGCAAACGTTACACATTTTTATCGTTCTGCCATTGTGGGTGTGAAATGAAGTCATCACTTCTATTCTGAATTTCAGTTACTACTTCTTCTCTCATGTACTTACCAAACAAAAAGTAAATCACACAATGCATTAAAAATTCCCACCTAACACCTCCCTAACTCCCAATGACAACTGCAGTGCAAGATGATCCAGAGAATTAAATCACACAGGAAGGGAGGTATGTGCCTCCCTACCGAGCAGGGTACTTGTACTTCCCAACACATAGTGCAAGGGGCATATATATATATATATATATATATATATACAGGCAGTCCCAATCTCCCATCCACTGAACCATGGAAATATTTTGTGGAATAAAAGAGTGACAGCTGATGGGGAACACTTTAAGACCATCAGGTTGACACCCAGTGGAGTCAAATGAAGGGTGCATAGGCAAACTACCTGCAGGGTTTTCTAAATGTGGCACGCTTGACTCTGCAATTCAAACAATACCATTTGAAGCATCCTTTTCTGTACCAAATCTGAGGTCAGAACTGAACCGGATCCATCAGCCTACAGCCCAAGTCATGGAGCATGACAGCAATAGCAAACAGCAGGATGCCGTGCTGTTACAGGGGAGGACAGATAGCAACATGGTCTGGGAGAGATGACTGGGAGGAAGAACTCTAACCTACCACTTTCATCACCTCCCACAATGCTGTGAGGAAGCCTTCTTCCATGTGGTGCCCAGGGGATGATCAGAGTGAATGCATCGTGGGTGAAGGGAAGCTCAGCTGAGCTCCCCCTCATGCTCCAGAAAACTTCATGGCTCCCGGGGCTGTCTGCTGTCACCCTGGCAAATGCCACAAATCTGATCAGTGTATCAGTATTCTGTTGGGGTTTGCAGCATAAGCCTTGTAAAGTAACAGAAGAATGGCAATTTAAAAAAGTTTATATTTGAGCAAAGTAAACACCTGGAATTTAATAGTATGAAGCAAAAACTACTTTTGTGGTTCCAGGACTCTCTAGCACGCCTCTACAGTCTCTACTCACTGTAGACTGTCTTCATTTTGAGAGCCTGACTTTAAACTTGAATCCTAACCCAGCGTTTAATTGAGGTAGTTGTAAACTCATGTTCCAAGAAACCTGCAGGAGACAGTGAGCGACAGTTTGCCCCAGTGACTCCAATTATTACTGGTTTGCTCCTACCAAGTGTAGCAACTAATTTTCTATTAAAACTGCTCTTCATCCCCAAACATCTACTGAGTGCTAATGCAAGCTGTGTCAACAAAATTTTAAATGGATTTAATGACTGGGTGAAGTACCAGGTAAGGCACCCAAGAGAGAAGGAAGCCTGCTCAGTTACCTCTTCCACAAACAAGTACAGTCTCTTGATAATCAGCCTCTTGTTTACAAGTTAAAAGTGTCCCTTATGGCTCAGTCAGCTCTCCTTAATCCTTTATGAAATGTTCTGCCTAACAAGGGAGCTGTTTTGCTCTAAGTATACAAAATGTAGCTGCTCAAACTCCTAATGCCTGCAACGAAGACAGGCAAACAGTTACAATTTAAAAACAAAAGCAGAATACATGACTTGAATTTCCTCAACTGCAGTGTTGTCAAAACCTTCACTGGCACCAAAGCAATAGCATGAGAAACACTGCAACCACCTAGGGAGGGGTGGCCAACTGGCACACAAGGACCATGCTCAACAGTAGGGTTCAGATGTTTCTAAAGAACCAGCACTTACAGTACATTAATTATACAGAAACCTTTAGGAGAAGTACAACCCCCACCCCGTGCAAAGTATTTTCTGTTGTAATTTGTGGGTGTGCAATAATCAATGCAATTACTCTGCTAGTTAGTGACTCAATCTGATAGGCACAGCAGCAGTTTGGCCTCTAACCCTCCTCCAAAACCCAACTTCAGATCTGTCAAAGAGAATTACAGGATAATACATCCAGATCTACCTTCTATTCCTTTTCATTGTACGTATTTTGCCTTCTTTAGGCCAGATGCAACAGTCTTCAAGCATGATCAGTCTGCACTAAGCAGATTTCACAAGAGCTGAGCTTGGGAGGATGGCAAATACCACCTTCACAGAACACAACCTGTGTTGGGGCATCTTATATTCCAAGAAAACAAAATTAGTTTATTAACTCCTAGGAGAATCTTACCCGACTTGCAAGTATAAGGACAGAAGCTGGGGCAACAAACAGCATTTATAAATGTATAAAAGCACCATTTTCACATAACCACCACATGCCACCATGTGACACCATTAGACAAAATGCATCAATTGTGGAGCTCACTGACAGTGCTCAAAAACCCCAAGTGCAACCGGCACAGATATATTCTACATCCCTTTCTTGAACTATTTCTGTGACTTCACTTTTAAGCTCTTACTCTACACTAAATTTCCAAGAAGTGTGTGCAGTTGAGGTATCAGCCTGATCGCCCTAGCAGTTCTATTTATGCCTGCGGGAAACATGTTCCATCTGCCATCTTATTTTATAGAAATCAACAAGTTCAACTTTTGTAGATCACAAAACTCATCTGCAAGGTATGAGAAATATATTAATACATGCTTCAAACTTGTATCTGTCAAACACTAAAAAAAGGTCTGAAAGGTCTTTAGATCATACTAGCAAAAATAATAACATGATTTTGTGCTTTTGTAATATTTTGAGGCCAGCACTGTGGATTAGATATGCTTTGAAAATAAGAATGCATTATAAGTCAAAGAACAGTTCCATGTTTTTCCTTCCCTACCTGTTAAATAGTGGTGGTTTTTTTCTGAGCTAGACAACAAAGCTTTTAGCATACTAAAACCAAAAACCTCTGATTCAGTCTTCTAGTTTCCATTTTAACTGTGTACTTCAAGTTTTAGTCTGCCATCACAAATCCTTGAACGTTGCTGCCTACCTGCTATTTTAAGGGGCCACCAAGCTCTCAACTAAGAAAAGCAGGAGAGATAATTTAAGCAAATTACTTAGTGTATATAGTGCCTAAAAAATGTGTAGAGGACGGCAAGCTCACGCACATTCTTTTCCTTGAAATCATGTTGGTTTCAGAGAGTCGGGACCTCTCCCTGAATGTACATAAAAGCTCTTCATTTGAAAAAAAACCCCACCTCTCAAATTATTTGTGGAAGTAATTAAAAGTGCGTTACACAATCCTACAGTGTTGCTGCCCTTTGCGTTTCTGAAGCACTTGTGAAAAGAAAAATGTAGGTACTGTTATAATTACCTCAAAGAGAATTTTTTTGTGGACAACAGATGATGACAAAGCATGACATTAATCTGCAAGTGCTGGACAAGATGCAAAAAGAATGAAAAATACGTAATGACTTGACAAAAATTTGGGAGCAGGTGGTTTATCCCTGTTATCAAGATGCTGCTTACATAGTTGTCTTTGTAGAGCACTGAGCCTTGAAACTGGAAAAAATACGGAAAAACACATAATCTGTATGTCACCTGTACTGGGAGATGTTTGCTTGCTGTTTGTTTATTAAAAGCAATAATGGCACCACGAAAATGTACAGATTCTGTACGTCAAAATTTGTATCTTTATCTGACTAAGTAAGACTAAACAGAGCAGAGTCCGTGTGGAATAAAGGACGGCAAATCAGCCCACAGCACTTTTGTTACTGCTTCTGGTTCTGCAGTCATTTAACTCCTGGGCCTTTGCAATGAACACCATATTAAATTTTAAGTCAATATAACATCCAGTCAGTGAATATGTACAAATCACTCTGCAATCCTTGATGAAGGAACTGTTATGGAAGTGAGAAGTGCTGCTGTTAGACATTTATTATGAAGTGGTAAACTTGAGGCATTTCATGGCAGGAAATAGTATCAAGATTTTTATTTTCAAAACACTGGCCAATAACAATAACTTACATGCTGTAACATGGCAGAATTTGATCTGAATCCTCCCCGATTTTAAAGCTCAAGTATTAGATCACGTTTTTTATTAGCTGTATAGTAAGGCAGTTGTCTATTCCATGCCACAGTGTATTTGGGCACGAATCAGTACAAAAAAATGGAGATCCTTCAGTGGATTGTTATTTGACTGAGCAGTGAAAATCATGAAGCTAATTCTCACCCGCTGTTTTGAAGACATAAATCTAAACGTACGCTTTGTCACCTTTTGACACTGAGAACCTGACCCCCTGTTCAAGTTCCTCCTGCACGCTTTCAGCCCTTCTTACAAGTCTGCCTCTGTTGTCATTACTCAGAGGGTGGGGACTCCCCCAAAGAAGTCAAACCAGTGGAGTACAACGCCGAGGGAGGCAGCTCTTCCCTGTCCCCAGGCAGTTCCCTTGCCCTGCCCATAGGGAACCCCTGCTGCTTCTGTAAATACAGTTTGAGAGTGAAGACAAGCATCCAGCGAGCTGTAAAAACACAGGACTGCAGCCCGTAATTCTTCCAGTATGAAAAGTTTCTCCTACTCACAGCTTCAACTGTTTTCCTTATACCAGTTTTGAAGGTCGTACGTCAAGGAACTATTTCATGCTCTAATATGCACTTTATTATTTTTAAGTGATTTCCTACCAGACAAGTGGTTTGCAAGGACAGAGAGCTCTCATTTCCTTTTATAGATTTGATTCGGAAATAAATGCTGGCAACATCATGTGACAAAGGGGCAGCATCCACAACTTGAGCAACTCTCATAATTTTGTCAGAAAGTAATGGAAGAGCCAGCCTGCTGCCAGATCTATTTAGCCTCCTACTCCTCTGCCCAAGTTTTATCTAAATTCTTCAGCATTATCTTTCTTCTTTTGACACATCTTCCTGTCCTTATCCATGTGCAAAAACCTAGCTTCAGCACACTAACTTATTCATTCTTAAATATTTATAATAGTAGGAAAAGGAAATACAAGTCTTTTTTATATCTCTGTGGCTAAACTAAAGTGAGTTTCAGGAAACTTTTTTTTTTAAATTAACCACCACAAGTGTAGATATATGTATATGAATAAGGATTTCCTATGAAAAGGGAAAACTATTTTGTCTTTTCTATCTGATAGTTGTTGCCTTTTAGAGCTATTCTGGGAAATGACTGGATAAAATTGCATGAACTGATAATTTTGACTATATGAACATAATATATTTTAAAGGAACGCCATAGTTTGAAGATGTGCTCACAACGTTTATGGATGCAGAATTACTCTATCTTATTACTCAGTAAGATTAAGGTGTCTTAATAAAGCTCTGAGAAGTAATACAAGTAAACGCAAGTAAATCTCGGCTGCAATTTATGTAACTTTCAACATTCTTCTAATGCCAGTTCCCACAAATCAAGTGCTGATAAGCCCCAGAAATCAACTTTCTCAGACTGATTTACAAGAAATTTAGCTAGAAACTTCAGAAAAGTAAGATTTTTATTTCCCAGTATTTGGTTCTCAATTCCCATTCTGAAGAGTACATAATTTTCAAGAACTATGGTAACAACATCCTATTATGTATAATATAGAAAGAATGTATATACAGTAGCAAATGAAATTGTTGAGGCATCAGAAGCTAAGTATTTTTTGTTAGCCCATATTTTTACAACTCAAGAAACTGCTTACAAGTCAACAGAAATCTGTATCCATAGGAGTAAAAATCTGTGTCTTTACAAATATAGATGATTAGAGAAAATGGACAACTTGTGGATGGGAAATTCTATTGGAATTTCAGAGCTGAAAATCACTAAGAGGGCTCAGCTGTTTGGGATGTAGATTCTTCCAGGGTACCTGAAAAAAACACTTTGTAGAGTCTAAGATAGCTTCTTCCCTTTCTTCCCAATCTTTTATTTACTATTTGCTGCAGGATTATTTCTCACTTCAAATGTAATCTAACATGAAAGCTGCTGATCAATATTGTAAACAGATGATTAGTGTCTTGTGACTGCTAAAGAACTGTTAATGAATCTCAATACATGATGCTGAAGCAGGGACATGAGGTAAAGTAATTTAATTGAGGGAGATAATAAAACCAGGTAATTCCTTCAGTTTAAGAGGCAAATATTGCCAGAGCTCCTTAAACAGAAAGAAATTATTTACACTTGTTTCAGAAATAGTAGGAAATGCATTTCTTTGGATTAATTAAAATCAAACTGCCATCAACTGCAGCACTGCCTACCTGAAGTAAAACACAGAACTTGTGAGTCTGAGGTCATTAATACTAGACCCTTCCAAGCTGCAACAAGTGAGGTGAGACACCAAGGAGCCTTCCTGCAACTTCTCTTCCTTCTCTTTCCTTTTTGTACTACTCTGTAGAGCCTGCCAGGGCCACCACAGGGCCATCAGCAACCTCCCTGCAAGACGAGTGGTTGCACATGAAAAAAAAGGACCTACTGGACGTTGCACCCGGAGAACGAACTTAATTCAGCTGGATCTGGAGAGAAAACCTGACAGATATGTGCCAGTTGTGAGCAAGGCCTTGAAACAATGAGAAGACAAGTCAGACAAGGACTTTCGCTGCCTTCTGTTACAAAACCCAACCAACCAGCTTCAGAATGAAACAGAGAAATAAATAATGTCTTCTAGCAGCAACCACTCTGAATTTCTAGGGAAACTCCATTCCACAGACATTCAATCTTTTCAGATCTCTTGCTTCCTGTGAATGACTGAAAGAGATGGCTGGGCAACAAAAGCATACAGGTTATTCCCAACTCTCTATAAATATCTCCTTGAAGAATGCCAGGAACAGGTGCATTGTAGACTATAGATTTTAAGCAGCCATAAATTTTTGAGAACTGAAGGTAGTTCATCACCAGTACTTACTTTAAATGAAACAAACAAATACAAGCCAAGCTTCTCTTCCTCTCTACTTGCCCACTGATCCATTGTTCATTAATCCATAGCCTTTTCAATTTTCCAAGTTGAAATACACTGGTGAGGGAAAGAGCCTTCTTCTTTATTTCCATCAAAGACTTTTTTGGCAGTTAAATCAGAAAATGTATGTAAACACCAAAAGTGAAATTCTTGATCAGTTGTAGGAAGTCCAAACCTTAACACTGTGAAATAATCCAATATCTACATTTAAAGAAAAAAATAAATATTTAAATATACAATGGAAAAGCTGTCTATTTCCAGGAAAAACAAAGGGACTGACTTGGAGAACTCAAGACTCAAAACAGTACTTCGATCTGTCACACTGGTTCTATGACACATTTGGTTATACATAAATGCCTTCTTCATATGGAGCTGCTTCTGTTTTCAAGCTGCTGCTTTCTTATCTGCCTTTTAAAGATCAAGGTTTATTTTTAATGCAACATAATTTAATTGAACAAACATTTGATATATATTTTAAATCTATTTATGCAGTTAAGTTCATGACTGATTCAGTGTGTAAGATGAGGAAATTCGTGTAAGAACTTTGCTTTTCAGGATTTGTTTTCTACAGGACCACCCTTTGAAATTGCATTTATGCCGCAATTAAAAAGGCAACTAAATTATAAAGTCTTTTGCCTATTATACCTTCATTAGTGTGATAATTTTTCACAAAGATTTCTTTACGTGAAACTATAATAAAATGCGGATAAAAAGCAGAGTGATCTTCACAAGAGAAAAGTGATCCACAAACCGAAGTTTTGTGTCTTTTCTATTCAAAACTAAAGGACACCTACATCCTCTATATAAGCTGTAGTTTTTTGTTGCTCAGAATCATTATAAAAATGTAAGTTAATTCTCTAACACATTCATTGACTTTTAGAGACCATATTGAAACCTGACAATAAGCAAGTATTTAAATTAACTGGATCTTCAATGCACTGTACTTATACAGTTTCTGCTTCTTAATGTTTACCCACACAGCTGAGTATTCAGCACTGTCCTTGGGTGCTGGATGTTTCCCACACAAAATGACTTCACTGAGCACATGTGGGCTGCAGCAAATCTCAGCAAGGTTAGAGGACATTTTTCTTGGGACCCTGATGTTAATTTGAACCTTTAAAGTACATAAACTGTAACTCCTGTGCAAGGCTCCAATGGCCTTCAGCATCTTCAGACCTCCCAGATGGGGCAAGGCTCTAACCCTCATTTGCTCCTGGTGAGCAGGTTGGCAGAACACAACGCAGCCTGAGCAGACTGCTGCTCCCTTGAACAAGTATTAAAAATGTAGAGAAAATGCTGGCTTCTTAAAACAGCACAACAACAGTTGCACTTCTGTTAATGGTGACTGTTGTAGACAACTATGAATATCTTTTTTCTACATTTTTAGTAGAAACAAGATGGCAAACACACTGCCCCAGTTGATTAACAGTAATTACAGGATCCATATAGCTACACCACATGATGAAGATGAAATGTAGGTCTGCAAGGAAACCTTAAAATAGCATAAGTAAACATAGTTCTATTGTCAGTAATTGATCCATGATCATCTTGTTTATTATACACTTTTAAATTACAAGTCAATGCTAATAGCCCTTTGATGCACAATTATTATCTGGTTCATCACGAGATATACTTCTAACAGTACGAGCTGGTAAACTACGAGATCCTTATTATCAAGAGAATACTGAGAAGTGGTTTGCCCTTTAGAAGCAAGCAACAAGATAAACATACCTGCTTCTACTAAAGTAAACTGGCTAGCAGGATTCAAGAGACATTTCGGGGTTTTGGTAAAGTAACAGGCAGCCAGAATATGTATTATTGTATTTGCCATGTTTCAATTATGTAAATTATAAAGACTCATTCTAAAATAGATGCCAAATATTGGACAGCTAACTGAACTGACTTAATATAGTTCACCGAATATGCTAAGTGCTTCCTGTTAGTCCAGGTAAGATGACTGAACTAAACATTTCCAAAAGGAAAACTGCATTAAGTTCCTAAAAACAGAGTAGACAACAATTTGCAACTGAAGAGGGCAACAAACGTATGAGGGAATATCATTAAATAAATATGTTCTTTGAAATAAAATAGGTATCTTAGTTAGGTAACAGCCACAAGAAGACAGTTGTTACATATTTAAAAAAACCCAAGAATTTTTACAGCAAAGTTGTAAACTGTTCTGTTTGGTTTGTTTTTTTTTTTTTCTTAAGAGACAGATATGAGTTGTATATCACAAAGTTTTGCTAGATTAATTACACCTGATCAGTGTGTGAGATATTCAAACCTGTGAATAGCAGCAGTGTAAGAGCAAAAACCTAATGTGAATGCAAGTATTTCACAGGAGTGAGCATCTGATAGCTTAACTGCGTCATTCAAAAAGCATGATTACAATGGTGGAAAAACTCCTTAGGTCAGAATACCTATGCTACCTTGACAGATCAATGCAGATACACTGCATTCATATGCTGTATGAATTTAAGAGATGTAATGTAATTGGCATCACATGCTCAGATATTATGCTCCCTGTGACTACAAGAAAATGGTTATTAAACCTCTCGGTGAAATTGTGACATTTATCAAACTCACTCATGAGTTCTACATCTTGCAGTTTTAATGTTATATTTATGGATTGTTTTTATATCTTGATATAGATTTTATACTATATTTATAGATATGTATATATATAATATTTATATATTTTTATATGTTGATATATATCTCAACATATAAAAACAATTGATCCTTCTTAAATTTCAGTTCTCAAAATATATCTCTTTGCAAACATAATCCATAGCTACCAGTTTTTAAATGTTACTGAACTATGTATTTGATTGCTAATTTAAATCAAGAAATGCTAATGGCAACTTTTACAATTAAAACATTCTTCTGAATATACAAAATTATTTTCCATTAGTGCAGTATAAATCTGGTACATTCCAAAATGCAGAGTCAATCCTCTGGCTTGGAAATTTTCTGTTTGCAGATTTACAGCCACATCAGCAACTTCCAAATGTAATTTACTGCTATAGATACTGTATTTGTATGCAGCAACTAACACTTACCTGTCATAACGAAGACTTCCAGGAACAAAGTTAGAAAACTACAGATTATCTAACATACCTCCCAGAAAACAGCTGCTGTGTGACCATGTCATTAGATTACAAGTCATAAACCAGATGTAAGATTGTATGTCATAAACCATAGACGTAGACACATCCATCTTTGAGTCCTTTAGTTAACACATTACGTCAAAAGATAAAGTGTTGAAATCTGAAAGTACTTCCCTCATCATTCGTGTTTTGCTACTTATCTCAGACCTTAAGAGAAATCAGAAATAAAACATACTGTAAAATAACATTAGCACATGCATGATTAGCACATCCATTTGCATATTCAGCATCCAAACTGCTCTTCCACGTCCAGAGCATTTAGTGTCAGCACTAACAACTTAAAAACTCTTCTAAGAAAAGCATGCACTTTATTTGGGGATGCACTGACTTTTCCCAAACCAGTCACCTCTTGTCTAACTCAGGGCTTCCATGCTGTCATGCCAAACCACGGGGATGCCCGAGCCAGAGGATGACAGAGGCCATTCCTAGAGGCAATCGCCCACTCCCCACATGGAGCAGCTCCCTGAAAATGGTCACTCTCTCCCTGTTTCCAAGAGCCTCTGTCCAGGAAAGGCAGCTCCCTGCAGACACCCTCCCCACCTGCCTCAGTCTTGGGGTGGGAGCCCAGCTGGGGGCAGCATGAGAAGCAGCAGAGAGATGGAGACACCACAGGGATGGGGTCCAAGCTTTCCCTGGGCACTGACAGTGCCGAAGGAAAACACCAGCTGATGCACATGCACAGACTACACCTTAATTGACTTTGACTTAAAACTTTTAACAGAGATGAATCACACATCATTAAATAACAGGACAAGAGATCCCATTCTGTTTGGCTTTACAAAACCAGTCAGAATTCTTATGATGTATACATATAAAAAAATCTATTTTTACTAAGTTATTTAAGTTTGACACTGGTATCCCGTGGAAAACAAGTGTTTTCCGTATCTCTTTCTAAGTATAAACAGTAAGAAAAACTCATGTGCTCTTCCAAAATGACTCAAGCACAGGTCATAAAGTACTTCAGCTGCAACTGAAGCATGTCATAGCTCTATACTGAATCATTACACTCACTTTTCAGATGGTTAAATTTATCTGGGATTATATATCTTGCTTACACCACTCAGAGAGCCAGGGCAAGCATATAAGAGAGTACAAATGCATGTTTTCCAGGATACAACTCAATTCTTTGCTGAAAGAAATACAGCATGCCTTTGCCTTTTCTTCAAGAGTTTAATTTTCTCTTTGAGACTTTTGTTTTAAAAAATACGCGATCAGTCTTACCTGGATCACCGCAGAATTCTAAAAAGAGGGAAAACCAGTGTATTGCTATCCATTTTATTAACTATTCTGTGTTAGCTGAAAACTATTAAATATTCTGTCAAGGCAATCAGTTCCAGTGTTCCATCTTGCATTTTCTTTTCCTGAACAGTTTGGACCATGCAGTCTATGAATTTGCTATATTACTGTTATGATTTTTTTTTTTTTTAAATGGGGGATTTTGGTAACACTTTTATTTCAGTATTTAACATAAGTACCACTGTAATAAGCCAATTATGCTTCCAGTAGTATAGCACGCTACTGGAAATACCTGTTCATGGAGGTGATTTGGATTGAGCAATTGGGTAACACTTTGGACAGAAATTATAGAAGTCCCCGTTGGCACATTCAACATGAGTAGGTCAAGTATATGGCTAGATGTTGTGCTATTTTTTGCAATTCAAGAACAGTGCAAATATGAACTGAGAATATTTCTCCCATACAAACATAAAAAAAACAATTATAGCCATATCAATGATGAAAAAAATATGAAATACACTGTGAATGTTAGTTTGCCTTCAAATTTCCAAGCAATAATCCTAACAAACTACCTAAGAAAGTTTCAAATCTAACAGTAATGGTTTTTGGAGATGATCTGGAAAACAAGTTCTGCTTACAAAACTTTTTTTGTGTTAAACTTTCTGTATTTGAGCCAGATTCCCCAAACCACTGAAACTACGGGCAACAGGCTAATAAAAGGGAATCATAACACTGAAGACTGTGGTGTACTAGGACAAAAACAAATAGCTATTGCCAAAGATAAATCAGCTTTTCTAACCCAAACGTCTCAGGGAGCGGAAGATTGCCTAATTGGGGATTTTGCCTGACAAAAGGGGTAGAAACTGTAAAGAGAAGCTTCTCCCTGGCTTCTGAAGGACAAGGGTAGGTAGCATACGTGACAAAGAGAAACAGCAAACAAGGAAGGCGCTGCGGGAGAATGATTCCTTCCTTTCTGGAGGATAAGCCACCAACAAGGACAGCAGAAGGAGAAGCAACAACCTTACAAGCATCTGCCTTCAGCTGAGCAAATCCTCCAGAACAGATAAGGACACCCAATGGGAACGTGCTCACTACAATGACTCTTTTGGTCTAGGTCTGGTTTTTTTTCCTTTTTTTTAATGCTAAAAGTACAGGTTGTGGGGGAAAATCTTCTTAGATCTACATATGCACCCTCTTTGAGAAACTGCCTGAAGAACATGGCTGTACTTCAACTAATATCAGACGCAACATTCCCACATTTAGAGAAAGAGACATTTTTGAAATACTCCTCAGGAACGTGATTAGTTTCTACACTCAAGCGGCACTGAAGTTTTGAATCAATGGCATATTTCAACCTCCAGAACATTTAATTTCTCTCCTATTTGTAAAGCTCCTATGATATGGTTTAGATCTAGGCTAGGACTAGATCTTCTGTTCCAGAAAAGAGGCCTTTTACCTTCCAGTCAAACTGTAGGAAAAAACAAAAATCACTGGAAGTCTCCTCAGGTGGGGAATTCCCTCTCCTTATCATGCTAGCTCTCAAGCAAGATACGTGTTTTCAACATGAATTTACTTGATGTACTGTTAAAAACCAACTTACTCTAACATGAGGAGTAGATGGGAGGTTATTTTTTATTCTAAATTGGTTATCTATTCCACTATACAGCTGGGACAAGAAGGAGAAGGGAGAGTTTGGAGAGAAATAAAGGATTCTAAATAATCTGAATAGGAGAAAAAAAATAAAAGAAATATTCCTAAACAGGAAATTAAGCATTCTTAAGAGAAAGTTTCGAAACTTGAAGTAAAAAGGTCAGTTTTAATGACTAATTTCTTCACTTGACAAGAATTCCCAACCATCACAGCTAACCCTCCAGCAATTATAAAAATGCCCTGACTGATGCTGTCTTGTGACTTTGACTGTATTTTGCAAAAAAGTGTTACATAAAAGAGTGATTTTAAATTATTTTTCTCTGGCAGTCTAAAACCTTTACTTTCTTAATTTGATTTTTGATATCCTAAAGACCTCTCAATCAACAGAGAGTTTTAATGTGGAAAGTATTTCACTTGAGCCACATCAGTGTGTGTAACTCACTTCAAATCTGCAGCAGACATTCTGATTATTTTAAAGGGCAGGGGAACAAATATGTAAATTTGGTTATGATGGTTTATCTTCAGATTTTAACAATGTAAAGTACTGAGGAGAAAATGAACAGCAAGAGACAGCAAAAGCATCTCAGAATATGTCAGGAGTGAATGTAGTCACTGAAAATTTGTTTCCTCTTTCTTTACAATTTCCAGTTGGACACCCAATTAATCTGGTAGAGAACGCCATAACTCTGTTTCCTTGCTAATAAAAAAGGAGAAAATTTGCAGTAATTAAAATAGAGAAAATAAAAAAAATTGTAGACATTCCGTGATTTCCAACATTTATCATGGAAGTGAATCTTTGCTCTGTAAATCAGCCTCAGCACCTACCCTAAGCATCACCCTTATAGTAACTATAGGAAAAGTACTCGCAGGACCCATTGGTCCTCTGGAATTAGCATGGCAAGTAACAGGAAGAATGGTGTTTGACCTCAGAGATTTAGCACTAGAGTTACCTGTCTTTCTAGCTCTTCTATGGTAAAGCAGCAGACAAAAAGTGTTATTAATGAAAGCTCTCTAGTTGAGAGGGACTAAAAGATCTACATTCATTTCTGCCTATGACTTTCTTAACAGTGGTCTCTGTAAAAAAACCCGACAAACCCAAACATTTGTACCCATAGTGTTCTGCTCTCCCTGTGCTCTGGGTTTTTTAAGGAAGCTTTTTTCCACCTTAGCTCATGTATTTTAATGTATCTTCATTTTGTCAATTAGGCTTCAAGGTATTTTTATTTTCTAACTTGTATCATCATTAGTCAAATTAAAAAATGATCCTTGATTTTGTAACAATAGAGGTAAAAGAGGATGACTTTACACAATAGTCTGTTACTAATCCTAAAAGCCAAAACGTACCTATTGTTTTCTTTCTACTGCCAAATTTTATCTCACTCCTGAAATGCTAATTAAAAAATATTCCTTATTTAACACTGAACTATTTTTCCCCTTTCGACTTGCCATTTCAAAAGTTAGAATTATTCAATACAAAATAAATCGAAATTCAGCTGCAGCTAAAAATGACATTTTTCTCAATTTAGTAACACCACTTCATGAGAAGAATGTAAGCAATATCTTGATTTCTATATATGCCTGCATAAAGACAAGGCAAACATTTTGTAAAACTTACACAGAATACTCAACCCAGCAATTTCTAATCATCCTAAATGAATTGCAAAAATGCACTCAGTAGAATGTACACATGCTTACACAAGTAGATTATTATGAATGCTATCAGTAAGAATGATAATTTGCAAATGATTAAACTGCAAAGATAAATAGAAGGTTGATTTTTATAACTTGATTCTGGCTTTGCCTTAAAGGATTGATGAGGAGCTGGTACAATTGTCAAATAAAGTCATGAATCCCCATTTTAGGCATCTATTTATTTCAACAAAATTCCTAAGAGATACTCCGTTTATAAGAATTAGTATTTTCTACGGTCAAGGAATTTTGAAACTATTCTTTATATGAACATAACTTATTTATTTTTATTCAGTTTCTCATACAAGGCTGGAGACTTTATTTATGTGGTAGTTTTATTTAAGGCTATGTTTTTCTTGAGATTTAGAAACAGGAACGCTCTTACATTTTTTCATATTATCCTCTCACCCTAGATCCAACACTCATAGCCTCATCCTGAAAAGTGTACCATGCTACATCCCTGCATAGATGTTCTTTCGCTCTTTTAATTTTCTAACTTCTCTGTAAGAATGAAGTCCAGAACAGTCGTTTTTCATCTCGCCCTTTACAAGGCGTTACAGTACTTAATAGAGCAATAGTTGAGACTATGGAATCACGTATGGAAGTATGCAGCATGTCAATGATTACAAATCAGCACAACACATCAGCATCCAGCCATGCAGCACAGGAGCCAAGACCCCACCCTTTTCCAACCAAAGGCCGTGGTGTGCCGGCTGTGATTCTGGGAGGAAACTAGCTGAGGGTGAAAGTGTTTTCTAGCAAGTGAAAGGGACGAAGAGCCTGATAGCTGACCCTGTTATTTCCTGGTTATTGCTCTTTGTGCTGAGGAAAGAAGCATTTCAGCAACATCAGCTCGAGCAAGCCGAGATTGTCTGCTTTTTAATGGATTTAGATAACTTTTCCTTATAGAGCAACCTTCATTTTCTGTTTGGACAGTAAAATGACAACACCATGAACTGCTGCTGTGTTTATTCACTTTTCCTGCAGCAAAGATTTTTAAGATACATGCGCTTAAAAATCCAGTATGTACGTCTTAAAATACATCAGTTAAGCCTATATGTAGTATCTAAAACAAAGAGAATTCCTGCAAATCCAATGAGTTGGTGGTCCTGTCAGTCCTCTGGGAAAAGAGGTATCTTGCTCTGCCCTCTGACTGAGAACCAGGCAGAGCAGAAACCCAAATTTCCCAGATGAGTGCTCTGACTGTCTGTCTTGGAAGCTCTCCCTGGCTGCTGCACATTTAGCAGGCAGTTATAGGAAACACTCTTCCAGGTTTTCTCGGATTCTTAAAAACTTTTGGTTTCAATGAGTCAGCATTTCCAGACGAAAGGCTGCTGTACTGAAAAATTAATGAGCAGCTGTATTTATAATAACTACTGAGATTATATTTACCAGTTTTGTAGTTCTGACTGAAGGGTGTTAGCTGTGTATTAGCTGCTAACTCGACTGCTAGAGCATGCCCTCCTCCCCTCCAAATGCACTTAGGACTTAAATCAGTAGGTTATTAAGAACTTTAAAATTTTACTGATACAAATAAACTGTTCTTTCAAGAATGTGTATTCTTATGATGTTGATGCATTTGCGTCATTATGGAAAAGGGGAGAACTACAAATTCAATATGAAATCACTAGTTTCCTCATGGCTGCAAAATAAGGAACCTCACAGGAGAAGATACCCCACTACGATAAACAATCAAGGTATGTTTAGAATGACCAAACTGTACTCTTTAATTTTGTAATGTTTAAATACAGATAAACTGTAAGGGACTTCAATCATTAGAATGCTTCATTAAAAGTATATATACTTCTTGTTGCTGTTGTAAATCAAGATCCACAGAAGAATGCTTACTCATAGTTTCCTTACTTGATAGTATAAAATATTTATTCTGGATACAGTTAGCAGTATTTTCTGATCATGCCCAAAGGCCTGAGTAAATATTGAAGATTAAAGCCTGAACATAATTTTTTGTGGACTTCAGAATGCCATTTGTAGACCGTCAGAAGACCCACTGGGACTGTGTTAAGGCATTCAGCCTTCTGCTGCTTTGAAGATCCAGGCAAAAGCTCCTGTTTGCTGTGGCAAGAGAGTACTGGCAATGTAAGTGGCACGCAAGACTGGACACCTTCAAACATGAAACAAACCCACCTCTCTACACCTGCAGCTCACGAAACCTACTATTTGTGCCAGGGCTAATTCAAGGAGAAAAAAGCATGCTAATTTCAAAATACTACTTCAAAATTAGTGATGACTGGCATACAGATAATACATTTTTATAGAGTCCCATCCACACTGGATATACAGTAATTACCTGGAAATTGGTTGGTGCTTTATGTGAAGGACAAAGTAAGTCGATACAGTATTACTTTTCCATTACTGCTAAGATGGACATGGGTAAACACAATCCCTGGTAAATTGTAATTGCATGTAATACATGTATTCTCACGTTACCATAGGAAACCAATTCCTTAAGCCGCAGTAATCCTTTTAAACTAAGTTAAATCAGGTTATAGTAGCTAAGTGTAGCTTGTATCTCGGAAACATCTGTTATCGCATAACTTCTATATATATTTTTAAATTATATATTAAATCAGAGTATTCAGAAACATGGAATACACTACTACAAAACCAAAATCTGTCCAACACACTTCTATGGAAAAAGTAAATACAAAGTACAAATACTTATTCTTACACTTCACTTAAGAGGAAAGAAATAAAAATATTTTGTCGTGGCACATAAAAACACTATTGCACTTTCCCATATGACTGCCCTCTCAAGACAGCACAATGTTTCTTCAACAGCTGAATTTCTGAAAGCAAATGTAGGTACACAAAGCCACAGTTTCTTACAAAAGTTTCCTTACTGCTAAAATAGCCTCATGCAGCAAAATCATATTCAGGTTTCAAGTGTCCTTCTTCAACTGCAGTGGTACATGCTGTTTTTTATGAAGTATTCTCAGAGCATGCACTGTCTGCAAAGCACAAGTGTGACACGTAAGTCTCAGTGACATCCAAGTCTAAAAGAAACGCCCAGTACCCACACAGAGGACACCAGCTTACATGTTGTATTAAGAAAACAATGAAAAGCCATTTAGGGAAGTACCGTGGAAAAGCCCAGTAGCTTTTCACACACACATACGCACAGACACAGACACACAAAAAGACTTGATTTATTTCAGAAAGACTCAACAGTATTCCTAAAAACTCCTTCCTATCCAACTCCTCACTGTTCTGATGGATGCAGCAGGAAAAAAAGCACATATATGGTATAGCTTTCACTGATCTAACTGCAGTTATCAGACTGAAGCAATTAATGTAATTCCTAATCTTACAATGTTTTCTTTAGATTCCTAACACAGATGCCCTTAATCAACATGAATACATCACCTGATTTTCAAATGATCCCACAGAAGACTTCAGCCACAGTACTCCATGGATTTCTGTGGAAAAGGGATATTTGAAGCAAGCAATATGATTTTCCTAAGTTTTCCACCTCCCAGGGAAGTTAAACTCACAAAATTTTATGCTCAAATCCTAATCTTTTCTTTGGCAAACTGTTCCAGATTAATTTTCCTGAGTCTTAGTTCCTGAAATAGCTTCATACTTGATCATACCAAAAGTGTACTAGGCCAATAATGTTACAATAAACAGAATGCAAACTAAGAGATTTAGGTTTCCATTTTAAAGAGAAAGAATGTAAAGTTTTGCCCTACTTAATTAAACCTAAGCACACTTTAAAAAATTGAAAAAATGAAATATTTAAATAATGCTGGAACATTAAATGATCACTAAAAATTACTATGCCCACGCAGACCACCAAAGCAAATTTTTTCACAATCAAAATGAAAGTGGGAGACTTATTCTTATTTGGCATAATAAAACAATTGAAATAAGATCATTTCAGGTGTACACAAACGACTGAAATTCTCAGCTATTCATTTTCAAAGCCTAAAAGAAATCATTCTGCCCAGGAGAAATGGAAAGCAAAACGAAAAACTGTGTAACACTCGTGAAACCTAATTTGTAACAATTTCTAAGGAAGTCTACCTTTACTTGAAGGAAAAACGAAGGAAGCAACCCTCCCAAACCAAGCACAGTGTGGTGTTTTTGAAGTCAGATGACAAAGCTGGCTAGCCAGCTTCTAGACCAATTCTGAGTACAGAGACTCCGTTTGCCTCACACTGTGAATGCCAGTGGTGAACTCTTGAACCTGGAAGCAGCAGAAGCAGTTCTGTGTCCATGGGCCCCAGCAAAAGATCACAGACCTCCTGATGAGAAATGCTCTCAAAACCTCTGCTCAAAACAGTGAGGCGACTGCACACTCCTAGGATTCATGACCCCAACTCAATCTTGCCCGATTCCTATTTGAAGACTTGACTAAAATATCTTTTGCCACAGCTGCAACCCTTTCAGCAGGTACATGTCACAGACATGGGCTCACAGTCAATGTTTGGGTTTTTTTCCAGTAAGAAGGACCTATAGAAGATAGGGAAAAGAATATAAGCTCAAAAAAAGTGATACAGTTTTTTTACTGGCTGTGCCATTCCATGTGACTGTGCCTTTCAGAATAACCATAAAATTTCTCATGTCGTAACAGCTTCTGTAATAATTAATCTATTTAGATACCGTTTGCTCCATCTCACTCATAATCCTAGCTTTAAAAAAGAGCTTAAGTCAAGGAAAATAAAAAAATAACAGTGAGGAAGCAGAAGCCCCTTTTCAAAATGTTAGCATTAATACAGAACAACTATAAACTGTCTTTCAAAATAAGCAAAACTCTTCTTATAGATCTCGAAAGAATTCTTAATTAAAATCCACTAATTCATAAATATAAGAAAGCCCAGCAAGCCCAGTTTCTCTTTCCTATTGAGGAACAGATTTTAAGTATAAAAAAATCACTTGAAAGAGTGGTATCTGATGGATAAAAAGAAAGGCAGTAAGAGGCACATAAAAGACTTTGTTCATATTCTGTCAGGAATTCCAAGGAATTAGATCAGCTCTTTCCAGCCTGAGTAAAAACTGAGAGAATGCGCACTTCCACGTGTGCAGAGGTGTGTGTCACACAACACAACACAGCCACATGAACAGTGTCTGTTATTGACCCAGGCATCTTACAATTCCCTGTGTACTTGTTTCACAAGATGTAGATTCCATGCCTTGAGGAGCGTGCCATGTCCAGCACAGCACCATCTGTTTGCACAGCTGACTGGGGGACACTCCTCCCTAACCACTTCCACCATGTGCTGCTATCCCAGGGTTGCCTGCAACAGTCCAGGCTCTGCAATGGTGGAGATGAGGTAAAAAGGTTTGACTTGGCAGCAGCTTTCTCTCAAGTCTTGCCAAGCCTGGAACTGTTGTGGCAGGAGACGTGAATGAAGTAACACTTAAAATGCATCTGGGAACCAACTGTGTCATCCTGGCTCAAAAGAAGTGACCATCTGACTCCACAGATGCAAAGTGCCACTGAAGTCCAAAAGAAGGAACTTCTTATTAACAGAAATCTGTATCATTAGGAAATCCTTCGAAAACCTTTTCTTGAAGAGAACATCTACTTGTGCACCGAGCCACAAGCCATGGCGAAAAAGAAGTCAGGAGTGGAGAGCAAGTGTGTCTCCTTCCAGGCTATCCCTAACTCTTGTTTCTGAGAAGGGAATACACAGTTGTCTTAGATGGTATTTAAGAAATCTGAGTCAGGAGCTTAAAACTATGACAACATGTAAAGGAATAATTATGTATCTAGTGAGAAAGGAATGTAGGAGGGAGGGTTACTTTGTCTGGGTGCCAGCACCAGTGAGTAACAGCAAATGGTTCAAACTGGAAGGGCCTTTCCCTTAAAGAACCAGTTGGTCTCCTTTGTTTGGAGGATCCCTGAGCATTTTGCAGGTTTAGGTCTCTGCAAGAATCTGCTGTGCACTGTCTGTGAATACTGTCTGGTCCATTCCAATCCACTGAATCCCGCCTCACCTACTGTATTCTGGAGCTTTGAGATTTAAAGCTGAAAACTTTTTTTTTTGGTAATACTTAGTAATCGTTTCACAGAAATAAGAGGAAACATCACAGGATAAACATATTTTTATTGTGCTACTAAGTACAAATGTACTGCCCTGTAGCTGCAGTGTTTTTTTACCTCATGCATCTTTACATCATTATACGCTTCATTTTTCATGGTGTCTAAAAGAGTTAAAAAATACATCTATGTTCATCTCTCACAGTAAATGGAAATTTATCATAAGGATAAACATAATAAACTACCACAGTCAATATTTTTCTTTAAATGGTCACCAACACAATCTACCTTGCACTTATTTCCTACATTGGAAGGATATGATTAAAAAAAAATACTTTTATTAGAGGTGGAGTTTCTTTTCCCAACAATTCATACTAATAGTCTGATAACTGCTTCTGGACTTCAAACACTAAGGTCCTACAAACATAAAATGAAACACAGCCATGAAGAAGTAAATAAACAAAAACATTCCAAGTAAGTGTTGTCTCTGATCTCTGTATTGTCTCTGATCTCTGCATCTTTCTTTACGATCTGGGCAAGAAATTCCTCTTCTTTTTCACAATTACTAAAATAATGGTCTTAAATTATTCAATTTTTCTCCTTTATATTCAGCTGTAGGTGATCTCTAGTTCTTTTAAGTTTTGTCAAAGCAACAGAGTGTCATGAGGTGCATATATGACCTGAGAGTAGTGGGAAATTTATTTTATATTTCACTGACAGTTTTCCTATGCCTTCAAAAAGCGTCTGGAGACTGATTTTCTGTCTTCATGGATACCTATCCTCTCACTGGATAGAGTCTCCAGATGGTCCCGTTGTCCAACACTTTTGATTTTAGAATAGGAACTTTGTCTCCTAGATCAAAAAAAAATTTTTTTTGCATTCCCTTGCCACCCGGTTCAGATTAGCTCCCCATAGCAGGAGGTGTCCTGAACATATTGAGATAAATCACAGAGTTTGCTTTCCAACCGTTTAACTTCAGACAAATATCACATTTAAGCTGTGCACCAGTGTTTACTCTGGCTGGAGCAGTTCTGCAGAGAGACCCTCTTAATTGCTGCTGCAGCCCTGTTTGGCAAAGTACTCCTGAACTTCTTTTTATTATTTACAATTGTTTTTCTTTAGACATTTTCGATAATATCTTACAGGTTTTCATTTTTTTTTCTAAATATTTTCTTTGCATTTGCTGTTCAGATCATCTCCATCAACTGGAACTTCTTACAGCTATCTTAGGTTCTGCAAAGTAAACTAACTTTGCAAAAAAGGATACCTAACAGAAAAAACCCCTCAAACCCACCACTTACACTATAAAAACCTTATGGGAATCAGAAAACCTTGAAACACTTTTGAAGGCATGTTGTGCAACAAGTCCACTAGGCAAAAATGAAAGCACCAGCTGAATTTCTTTTACTCTGTTCTGTTGATAATTTTGCATTGCTTTTTTTTTTCCTTGAAGATAACATAAAGTATAATACAATAACTTGAAGATTTGATCTGTTTCTGACCAATACTGTTAGTAAAGTATCTTCCTGTCCATAGACTTCTCTACACAATGGTTTAAATTCCAGGTGTTCACCTCCCTCTCTGAAGAGTCACACACATCAACTAGGGCCACACCATCTGAGGGAACTGAAAAGTAATATACTCTATTTGGTGTCATTTATCTGTGTTCCTGATTACTTCTTCTATATGTGCAGGAGTGAGAAGGATTGGTTTCCCTCATTTCTTGCATTTCTCCAGAAATAAAAATATGATGTTAGTGTTGGAATGAGAAGCCAGAATCACCTTGACTGGCAAACCTTGGAGACTGAACCCTGACTCCATCTGATTTTCTTTCCATTTAACTTAACCTAAAAGCAGTGGAGGTCCTTCAAAGGGATGAAGGAAGTGGGGCTTGTTTTTTTTAGGCTGTCTGGTCCTTTAAGTTAGGATGACTTTCAGTAGCATACCACTGCTGCCTTCCCACAGAGAAAGGAAAGTACTTCTAAGACTTTTTTTTTAATATTATTATTTTAAATGAGAGAGATGTGGAAGTTGGTTCGTTTTTCAGTCTGATGAGAGCTCGGTTTTTCAAGACGAGTTAATAGTTTTGGATGGACCCATCCCCATTTGTTGAAGCCTGATCAGTGGAATCCCTCGGATTTTTTTTCACATGCAGCGTGCAAGGCTCCTTTTAGACAGGAGATTTGAGATCTTTGGACATCAATAATAAAGAAGAAACCATGCAAAAAACTGTATTATCTTTATTATCTTCAAGGAAAAGAAGCAAAAAATTTATGAATGTGGCAGACCTAAGTCAAGAAGCAGATTCAGGAGACCTTGCTGTCAAAACCCCTTTCACAAACAACACTTTGAGCTTTGTGCCCTCTGCTCAAAAGCTTTGTGAACTCAGCATTTTCAATGAAGTGTTCTCCTTCAAGCCAGCCTGTGTACTTTGCAGAGGCATCAGCTGCTGAACAGAACCAGACATTTTAAAGAGGTGAGTAGCTCTTAACCCTATAAAATTAGGCATAGGATTTCGGTAGCTGAAGAAAATACCTGAAACTATGCTCCTAACATTTCTCTAGAAATAAAACGTCACACTAACTGATGAATCACTAAAACCAAAAATCTGAGCTTAAAGCAAAGAATACTTGAAGGTAAAGGTTACAATTTAGAATCCTTAGGGGGTTTTTTAATCCATGAGATGTTGTAGGAAGAAACCAATGAGGTTATGATTTCATCTTCCTTTATGGCCTCAGATTAAAAATGTTTGGGAACAGTGAGGCATATAGGGCATGCATGTATATATTTGTGTAAAAACATGAAAATGAAAACTGCCTTTGAAAGGCCCTGCAACTAGGATCATGGAGAGGACCAGAAAAAAGAAAAAGAAGAGAAGAACAAAAAAGAAAGAAAATAGTAGCCTAGATGCCAACTACTGGTTATCTGCACTGCCAACACAATAGGTCCAGTGTTTTTAGTGGACACTGTCAATGCTCTTAGTCCTAAATTAGAGCAAGCAGCTGTTTTAGTGTACAGCTGAGCGTGACATAAGCCTGTGTAAACACTTTTCTCTGTCACATTCTTCTAAGTAGATGAGAGTTGTATCTTTCTCCCTTCATGTAGAACAATCCTCTTCTCCAAAAGCTCCAAATAACTTGTAAATTGCACTTCAATTCTGCCATTAGAAAACAACCAAAAGATCAGGGGGACAATATAATTTGTCAGGTGGGTGTGTGTATCATGCATCAAAATGTCTACTTTTAAGGCTAGCAAACTTGACAGCATTCCACAAACACATTACCCCTGTTCTCTTGAGCCTACATTTTCCAGCGTCAATGCACAGCAGATTCCAAAGCCAGTTTTGATGATATTGATAGGAAATCCCTATCTCTTGTTCCTATGAGTTTCATATATAAAATAATCATAGAGCATGGTGATACATGTCTGTGCCTACAAAGAAACACACTGCAAGGAACAACTGATTTAGTTTCATAGAATTCCTTGCTGTCCTCACATTTTAAGTGGACTCAGTTACCGAGGATTTTTAAAATTGAAACATTAAAATTGCATAACCAACACTGGTCATTTCTGAAAGTCTTAGGAGAGTTTTCAATAAACATCTCTCTCTGTTCTCCTCCTCCTCCCTTCAGTTTGCATATACTTTTTGGGGCATCTAGAGGTCAGGCAGAGAAACTTGAGAACAGACTGCAACAAATGAATAACAATTTGCACAGTACCAAAATTATCAAGTTGAAACCATGACATTGACTTGCATGAAAAGGCAGCTGACCTCCATCTCATGACTTATTTTTAAACCAAATTAACTCTGAAGCTGACAGACAAATTGCCCTATCTTCCAATTTTCAGTTAAAGCCTATGGAGATGGCAGAACTCATAGCAGAGTAACCTGGCTCCTTTACTGCAGAGAGACAAAAACAGTGGTTGAGGACAACCCCAGCCAACAGACGAGACCAAGAATTCCTGGAAAAACTGCAGCAGAAGTGACAGGTCACTGGGGAGACCTCGTTAATGTGGAAATTGTTAAAGCAGCCACTTTAATACTCAACTCTCACTCTCACTTTTACATGCTACATTTTTAAACACACTGTCCCTTGAAGTGGGACCTGTAATTTCTGTGGTATGATTACTATATTGTTCTGGCCCTGTAAAACTGGGCATCTTACTTCTAGGTGAGCTGTCTTCAGGTTGTTAAGGATGGTGGCCAACGCCTCCACAACAGGCGGGACGATACAAGAAATGTCCTTGCAGTGGGGAACAGTTTCAACCAGGCTACCTGAAACAGGGGAGCAAGTCTGACACCAGTTAACGCCTTCTCTTTCTGTTACCACCTTATACTGTCACCACCCTGGCCACTTCTTCACACGTATACTTGGCTCATGTGCAACTGGGATCTACACAGCTGAGTTACAACAGTTCATCTGATGCTAATCTAGATGCTTTTTGTTGATGATTCCATCCCTATAACTCAAATGTTGTTTCACAACTGTTCTTTCTCTTTTGCCACAATCAGGAAGATTTATAAACCAAGCTCCATCTTCAAGTTGTTCAAGCTCTAAGTTTAGGTGAAAACAAACAAAGAAATATATGCAGGCTGCTAACTGCTTTAGACTTCTTGACTGTGTGATGTGCATTATATATAGCTGTATTTTCTTTGCAAGAAAGACAGAGATCAATCTCACTGGTTGCAGGTGCTCCAAAGTCTGTCACCCCACAAGGACACGCATCTCTGGCATGAACCAGGTATAGACATAGAATCACAGAGAAATTTATATTGGAAGTGGTTTCTGGATCACCCAGTCCAACCACCTGCTCAAAGCAGGACTCATATCACATTTACAGCTGAGTCTTGAAAGTCTCCCAGGATGGGGATGTCATGGCCTTTCTGGACCACCTGTTCATGTCTGGCCAAAGTGAATTATTTTTCCTAATATGACCTTCCCTTATTGCATGTGAGTCTGTTATCTCTTGTTTTACCCCTGTGCACCTCTGAGAGAAGTCTGGCTCTGTTTCTGTAACTCCCTGTCTCTTTCAAATGGGGGCTGATTGTTTCTAAATCCTGCCTTAGCCTTCTCTTTCCAGGCTCAGTCATTTTCCTCACTAACTTTGTTAGTGCTTCTCCACTGGACTTGCTGCAGCTGACATTTTGGGGTGGGTGCAGAATTAGACACAACCCCTAGACAAGGTCTCGTGAGTGTTGTGTAGAGAGGAATAATCTCTTCTCCTGACCAGCTGACACTCTTCCTAGCGCTACTCAGTAAGCACAAGACACTGCTGACTCAATGACCCTGCCTCCCTCAGACCTCCAAGGTAACTTTCAGTGGAAATGCCACTTGGCCAGCTGGTCTCCTGTCCACACTGATACTCCAGGGTTTTTTTGTCCCAGGTGCTTGACACAGCACATCTCATTGCTGAACTCCTAGAGGTTTCTGGGAGCCCAGCTCTGCAGAGTGTACCAAGGTCCTCGTGAATGGCAGCCTTGCCTCCAGCTGGTCAACTGCTTTACCCAGTTTTGGGGAATTCCAGCCAAAGGTCTATTTCAGTCAGCTGGCTCATGCAGTGAATTTGCTCCTGCAGCTGTCTACTTTGGAAAAAATGAATTTTTTTTCAAAATACTGGCAGCACAATGATGGCAGCAGTGTGAATTGAGGAAAGCTGCTGCTGGCCAGCATTTAGACTTCTGCTACTAAACTCGCCAACAGAACAGCGGCACATAGAAGTTAGTTCACACACTTCTATATGAGGCACATATTATTGTATAGGTAATATTGTGAAGAACTGAAGAGCCTTGAGAACCCTCAGCAGAACAAATATTTAAAAAAAGGCCTACAAACTAGGAAGTAAAGAAGCGATTTAAGAGAGACTAGAAAACAGTTTGTTTGGTAGTCATGAACCTCCTCTCCCATCTGGTATTTATGCTACACACACAGAGACACACAGAGCCACAAGTGCATGCATGTATGTTTCTACCCTCTGAATTTCAAGGCACACAGAAACAATTAAGTCACCCAGATTTTAAAAGCAGATAAAATATTTCTTTAGACACTTTTCTGACATCTGCAGGCAGTTATCAGTTTGGTTTTTTTTCCTTAAATCAGATTGTTTGCCTCAAGCAAAGAAAAGTCTTGCACTAAAAAATAAAAAGTTCCTTGAAATGAAGAGAAGAATTGCTCAAAGCAGTGGCAGAGAAGAGATTGTTCTGCCTGGTAAAACCAGAGAACCTGCAGAGTAGAGGATTGCTCAATGGGGCCAGCTACAGCATTACCTGCCAAGTCAGCCACTCTCACAGACTGGGAACTAGCAAGCGAGAGACACAGCCAGTTGGCTTTGGCGGAATATTTATGGAGGATGCAGAGGCTTATTTACTGAATAATCTGGAGACCATCTGGTGGTATCCAGTGACAAGAACATTGAGCTGAAAGTAGAAAAGCCTGAGCTCTATTTCTGGCTCTGCCAACTATTCTCTGTGACCTCTGGTGGCTCAGTTTGCCCATATACAAATCAGAAAAAAAATCTACTCTCATCTCTAGGACATTTTGATACTTCAGTAAGAATTCACACTTACTACTATTTTAGTAGTAGGTTTATTTATCTACAGTATCCATAATCACTTCAGAGTTAGTTGCTAGAATATTTTTTGAATCTGAGTTTTCCCCCTGTATTAACAAAAGATTACAACCACCTCAATGGAGGCAGTACATAATGTGGAGTTAAATCGAAAGAATTTCAAAACAAGCTGGACAGTTTTCTTAATTGGAACATTTCTAAAATAAAGAGATCCTTTTTTTTTTCTTCAGAAGAAGATGTGCATCAATCACATGAAAGAAAGGTCTGTACATCTTACGGGACCTTCCCCACACCCAGCCTAATGCTCACTACCATAACTGAGCTAAAAAAAGGATAATCGAAAATATTCCTGAGTTCTTATCATTTTGCTGAACCTTTAACTAATCATCTGTAGGGAACAAAGGCAATTGAGTAACCAGATCAATACCCACAAGACATGCTGATTCCCTTCACCACCAATCTACTCTGTTCAGAGGCCCACAGATTTTTAAATTGATACCAGTAGGCAGGCTTTCTTAGATACATTGCTAGATTTGCTTTCTTTTCTCTGAACTCCACTGACAATTTATCATAGGGGTAGTGCAAAATCAACCCTATGGGGGAATAGCAAAAAAAAATCCCACCAAGGAACAGCAGCTCTTTGAGAAAATCTCCAGATGACTAAAAACTAGCACTAGTCCAAACCCCAATTCAAGTAAAAAGGAAAACTTCTGCTGCAAGCAAAAGCCTGCTATCCCCATTGAAAGTGTTTTGTTGGATTCTTCCACAGGTGATAACACAGTGGAAGGAAAGAGTTTCTGCCTACCAGGAGGATTCCCACACAAAGAGAACCCAGACACCTCCCACTTTCTTGCCACAGATTTGGTCACCCTTGTCTAATCTCCTTATGTCATCTGGTGTCTCACTGGGGAAGTGCTATCTAGGACAAAGAAGTCTGTAGGGATGCTGGCAAGAGTGGAAAGTGAATCTTGTGACCAAGCGTGCTGGGGCTGAGCTGCTCAGGAAAATGATAATGAAGTGGAGGAGCTCTATTTTTAATGGGGGACAAAGGCAGAAAGGTAGCAGGAGGACCCAACCTCCCTTGGCGGGAGGGAGAGGAAGAGAGAGAGGAAGGAAGAAATGCACTTCTTTTCACAGATACACAGGTCAATAACTAAATACATAACAATGAAGTTTAAATTTAAACACCGAGTTATTTTTTCAACAATGGTTCTGTATATGATAGGTCCAAACTATGACCTTTCCTTGCTGATGCTGGAAGAGATCCAAGATACTTCAGGAAGAAGTTGGGTCTTCAGGTAAGTAGATTAACTTTTATATAGTATGTAAGATTTTCCAGACAATGTGTGGATTGGAAAAAGGCTTGTGTCAAGATCCACGTTTCTTAGGAAGTGGGGTAAAAATAGCCAGAGGCTGCAGCAACTAAACCAAGTCCTGGAAAGTCAGCACTAGACTTCTAAAGTAAAAATAAGGCAGACTGCTTGGAAAGCATTTCAGTGGGAGAATAATACAAACTCATAAAACTGAATCTCTTTTCTTGTACTGCAATCACAGGACTGCCCAAGCCTGCATGATACTATATATTTTACAATGTTTGCATCCCTACAATCTTATGCAGAGATTAATAAAGTATGGCAGGATATACTTATGCAGCCTTTACAATTCAACCAACCCTGCTGACAGGGGAATAGGAAGGGGGAAATCACTTTATTATTCACTCAGTGGACTGAAAAAAGTACTGTATGACATCGAATGTCATTAAGAGGTTACTAGGGACACACACAAAAAATTTTAACTGCTTGCCTGCTTGTATTCTTTTTCTAAAGGACTTCTAAATTCACACATTAAAGTCTGTTTATAGTAATATATTTTGTATCTATTACAGTAAGATCATATTAAGGAAGATGACAGTCTTTCAAGGAACTTATTTTCAACTCTGCTAAACTAAGACTAGTGCAATAGATTTTTGTGTATGTGTAAATCCATCTCCGTGTTTTGTGAACTAATTCTGTATTGCAAAAAATAATGCTACAAATCATTATTCACTTACTGTTGATACAGTATAAGGGCTCAAACATATAAACCCCATACTCTTTCCTTTTTCCATCTCTTACTTCAGTTGAAATTCCACTGTCCACCTTGAAGAAGTAAATCAATCCAAACATTAATGGGATTTTGGTTGTTAGTTACAGTATTGAATAAACACTCTCAGCTGTTATCGCCAGATTTTCTCACATTTTCAATCAATATTTTCACTTTTCTAGCTATGCTGAGTGTTTTCAGAATAATGTTTGCCCATAAGAAATTTAAGACTATGATAAGAAAACTGAAATGATACCTACAACTTTTAACGGAGAGCTATCATGTTTGAAGAAAGCATACCTTCAAACTACCTAGCTATGAACCGAATAATCGCATCTCAAAATTCATTAAGTGCTCAGTAATCTGAAAAGCACTACGCTGCTCGTGTCTTATCTGCAGTAAGGAAAAGCAGAGCTCTGTTGTAATTCACTGAAACACAGCGATATCATATTACACTTGTATTTGTAAAATGGCTATTTACTTTCACTTACAAAACAGAGCTCTTAAATTACAAAATTAAAAAAAAAGAAGTTATTAATGTAGTATTTCAGACATCAAAGCAAATTTTTAAACACTCTTCCATGTACTTAAAATATCAAACCATCAGTACCATGCAGGACAGAAGTTTTAAAACATTCTGTCATCAGGAACCCTCTGTAAATTTCCCTCCAGCAACACCAACTTTCTCCTACTTTGAACAGCGTAGCATGAAAATGATGGCTATGCAACTCTGTATTCTGTACCACCCACAATCACTTTGGCCAGCCCAAGGCAACGATGAATTCACTCTACACGAAACAGACCTATGACATTGTATCTTTTCTTGGATGAAAATAGAGCTTGGGTATCTTGCAAGTATTGGCTCCTGATGCCATTGGCAGTTTTGTCACTGGAAGGTGTTGCCACAGCCTTCCAACTAAAAGACATGGCTGAACCGCACCTCAGCTGAATAATTTTGCAAATAAAAACTTGAAGCATGTCTGTTTAGCCATTAAGCTCTGCTTAGTTTAGAGCAGCTATTGAAAGTTATTTTTGTTTTAACACACCATTAGATCTCATGTCTTCTGTATTTTGTAGTAACAACTTTTAACAACAGCTACTCTCTTTCCCTCTTACATTAATTTTATGAACCACAAGAAAAAGTTACACTGAACATTTCTATCCAGCAGCACAGACTTCAACTGAACTTTTTCATGAGGATGTATATATCAAAAACTATCTTATTGTGGACTTAATGACATGACATTAAAGGGGACACCAATTAAAATGTAAGAATTCATAAATTTGTAAAACTAGTTAAAAATCTGTCATTTTTCTATTTGAAAAGTTGTTATTTTCTGTAATGATTGTATTTTAAAGGTGGTTTAGAAGTGATGAGATCTCAAAAATGAGACAGTCACTACAAATCTCACTGGCACTGGTGATGATAGATATCAACCCCAAATCCTATGCTGTTCTCCAGCAAATCATACTCTTTATGTTGATGATACTGATGCTGTAAGACAGGATCTTTTGATTTTTGAAGTACGGGACATAGAACATCATCTTCTTCCACAGCATGCTCCGGGAAATTAACTTCCTCATCTAAAATACACGTAAAAACTATTTTTATAGTTAAAAACTATTCCAATCTCAAATTAGCCATGTACAATTTGAATGTGCATATACTTCTGAAAATTAGTCTTGAGCTTTGTGCCTAACTAGAATGACAGAAATCAAGATGTGTTATGCTTGACTGAAGCAGGCTGGCAGAAAAGTTCACACAAGAAACCCGAAAGGACTGAAATGAAAGCTTAGGTAGTCAATACAAACATTTTACAACTTGTTGAAAGAGCAGAAAGATACATTAACAAAGATGACACAAGACCCACTTTTATACAGAACATTTTTCAGAAGTGTCTGTACATCTAGCAAAGACAGACTCATGCAGGAAAACACTGGGGCAACGTTGCACTCAACATTCTGCACCTGGGTCCATCACTTCACCCATCTGTTCATAAGAATTCATTTATTTAAACTTATGAGCAGAAAACCTTCCATTCTCCTTGAGAATGAAAAATATTATGCATCATTCCACAGTTCTTAAAAAATATACTGTCTGGAAGGAGAAAGGTTATTGGCAGCCATAAGCATAAAATGTACATGTCACATTTACATTAACTTACCAATCTGTTTCAGCCCTACTGCCAAGGTATGCTGTCTCCTCAGCTTTGTTTCCTAAGGAATGGAGCCTTACACTGTCGGATCACCCATCTGACAAGCAATCATGACTTTCACCTAACTCTGCAATCCACTGGCCAGTTCCAAACAAAAGCCACAAAAAGGCAGAGGACTCAAAGAAGGCCTCCAAGTCTAACAGACTGCCCTTGGCTGGAGGGAGGGGTTGGTTCGACACCTCCTCACTGAAGGGAAGTTTTTAGCATGATCCTATCAAGTTACCTGTTTGTGCTGAATTAGCTGCTGATGGACATACATGGTCTGATCAGCCAACCAGCACTTATTCACCAAAAATGCCCTGATGCGCACTGCCTCTTGTCCACCTGGAAGGGGACTGGGACTGCTCCGAAGAGAATCAAGCACTGATTGACTGCTCTGAAGGAGAAACAGGCTATTTATTGTCACTGGAGAAGGAGGCTGGGCGTCCACAACATCCAAAGACAACCAGAATTTATTAGCTCCATTACTTACAGAACAAATTACACTCTACAGGACTGAAAAAAAAATCACTTAGAGCTCCTGGTAAAGATCAAAAGCAGATTATGCCAAGCACATACCCCATCCTGCTTTAGCTAGGAAGAAAGGCAGGAGAAGGAATGGAGGAAATGAAATTTAAGTTACTTGCTGGAATTGTACAGAGATCTGAGCCGGCTGCCAGAATATGCCTATTTTTCACATTAGGGACTATCTACTGACTCATAGTACTGGCTAGTACTATGTACCAAGGGTGACAATATAAAACTATGTTAGTTCATTTGTATAATATCCACATATAGATACACTGAGTCACTCTTTAATATTATATATTACAATATTATATAACATAAACTACATAAAACTTGCAGAACCTTTCCTCCAAATCTAAGGAACTTTTATGGTGACCATCATCATCATTATTCCACAGAACAAATTTAAGATACAAACCATGGCTTTTTTAGAAGCTTCAGCAACCTCAGAACACAATAACTCTTTGGGCTGGCTATTTAACAGAAACTTCTGTAATCAAAGACACAAACATCATGGCAGTCCAAGATAAAGTCAAAATTAGATTTAAACTGGATTTCAAAACTCAAGTACCCACCAGAGATATAGCAGACTTATTGCTATACTGCAAAATGTTTGAAAACTGCTTTTCTGGCAGCAAACGTTTATTAACTGGATGGAATGTTCCCATCCCACGAAAAAAAGTATTTGTTTAAATAGTGTTTAAGAGTCCAAAACAAAACATTAGTTTTGTGCTTACCGTCGAAAGTCAATTAATATCAATAATCAGAAACAGACAGAAGTTAAAATTTAGATGAGTCCTAATGACCACGGCTTGCTGTCACCACGTGCTACTGGTCACTATAACTTTCAAGATAAGTGGTGAGTGAAGACAAAAAGGGTCCAAATAGGTCAATGACAGGAAAAAAAAGATGCCATCTACACACCAGAACAGCTAATAATTTTGAAGTCCACAATGTCCACTATGTTTACCGGAAAATTAAAGCTGGAAGTTATTCAGTTCCATATTACATCTAAGGGTATCAGTTTATAGTCAATTTTTAAATTGTTCTCTTTTTGACAAGGTGTAAAACAGCATTTCTAAAATTCATCTACTAGAAAGGTGCAATTTCTTGACTAGATAAAAGCATAAATGTCTCTGTAAATGTGGGTGCTATTTTTTTTCAAGTATCAAACACCTGCTGTTTGTTTGCTATCTAGCTGTTTGTGTTTTTTAAAATAAATTTTGATACTTTTAGACACGGGACATGCTTCCAGCTCCTAAATGACCTGCAGTGGAATTTACTGTAGTGTGTACTGTACAAAGTTCTTTGGTATCCACAGGAACAGTCACCAACTGATGTGAACTTCCTTCCCTAAAGAGCTTGTTTTGAATAACAAACTACTCCAGGGGGAAATGCATTATCTTGTCTAATCAAATGTTCAAGTGAGGCTTATTTCATTCCAGGGTTTTACTATGCATTGTGGAAATGTGTGTGACACTGACCTTTAATTAAATCTCAACCTTAAAGGAAGACAGTAAAAGCTTAGCAGCCCAGACTGTGCATATGATTTTAAAATCACATTTAAATAGTTCAAAGCATTAATCAAAATCCCCTATTTCTTTAGTGACTATGTTCTCTAAGATGTTTGCTTTTATGTAATCTGTATAAAAGGTGTTTGTAAATATCAGTAGTTATTTGTTCTTACTTTGTTCAATCGGGTTTAAAATACAGATGTTACTGATACATGGTTTGTATTACCAGCGTGCTTCCTTTTACCCAAGTGTATTCATCTAGTGCTTTTTGATTAGCTGGAAGTGTTTCACACTGAGAAACATGTACTTTAGCCAGAAAACAATTCAACAGGACAGTATCACATACATGTAGGGCAAAAGTTCATTTTTCACGTCAGAGAGCTTGTGCCAGGTAAAACTATAACTCGGCCTCTTGTGATGTCCCCGCAGGCGGCACGAAGCAGAAACAGCCAAGCCATTCCTGAGAGGCCTTCTGCTGAGGAGACGTCTTTGGGGGAGTCTACTGCCCAAGTCCCACCAGGGAAGGAAAGGACAAGTCAAGGATAGGGAGGAAAGAAGAGGAAACCAGGGGAAATACTGGGGTGCCTTCTTCAGCATCCTCTTTCCCTCACCTCAACCATCCCAGAGCAGATGTCCCTAGACAAAAGAGAGTATCTAGCAGGAGAGAGTTGGGAAAACACAGCAGGAAAGCCTTTCTAATGCTGTGAAAAGCACTAATAAAGAAATATTCTGATGAATTACTCAAGTATGCAGTGTTACGTGTATCCATAAAAAAAGGAAAAAAACCTAGATAATTCCTGTTAAACAACAGTTAATGCTGAAATTTTTTGCCACTTCTTTCAGACAATATAGTAACACCACAAATAAAATAAGCAGTATAATAAACAACATCTCAAAAACTGGTGCAATACTCAGGTGTATACATTTGCTGTAATGGTCAAATACTATTTTTACAGTAAACACTTTACTAATGCATACAAGGTATAAAGGTCTTGGAAAATCAGAATAAATCCATTAAACCCCAAATACTATTGCCTTTTTTGCAACTGATGCAAACCAACTATTACATTCCTTGAACATTCTCTACTTGTAAAGTGAAGAGTCACAAGTTTCAAGTATTTTTAAAAATGGTACTGATGATTCAGTTCCAAGTTCTATTCTGTTTGTTTTTGATGTATTTTTGACACCCATTCATGTAAATGGAGAACACAAGCTAGTTATTTCTCTTCCTCACTGCTAATTTTTAGTTCTAGTTGGCTGCAGAGGTTAATTCTAAGTTGGCTGGCTTTCAATCACATTTTATATCTACCACTTTGTAAACTTTCTTGGAAACTTATTCTGATCTTAAAAAAATAACAACATAACAAAACCTGCTTAAATTAAACCTTTGAGTAAAATGTCATTATTCTTGTTTTGCACTTATTTTGAAGAATAAAGTAACACTATTGGCTTCTATTGATATAACATTGTACTAGTTTTGAACACATATATTTATACTTTATATAATTTATGTTTAGACACAGATGCTGAGCAATTTTATTCTAGTCTAAAGTGGCTTGATTTTCTTTTTTAACAAATGTGGTGACAAACATGCTCATGCCAATATTTTACTTCACATAATAAAAAAGTGAACTTCCTTTCCAAGTGCCTCTTGACATACTCAGGAAACATCACTGGTACATTTTCCTTGTGATAAGAGAGGATTCAGATTTTGGAGAACTGAACATGGAAACTAAGGTAAAGGATAGCAGCAATGCAATTTAAAACAAATTACAAATACTGCTAGATGCGAGCTTCACATAGGCTTCAGCTTGCCTCCACATAGTACTTGTTATTAAGTATTAAGCTTATAAAATAATTAATATATTAAGTATTCTGCTAAGACAGCGTCTGTATTTTTGCAAAGACTGATACATTCTCTTTCCATTTTTTCTGGTTACATAAATACAGGTTGAAATGCAAACGAGGTTTTGCTTTTCCTGTTTTTTTCCTCCATGAGAAAAGAGATGAAATAATTTAACGCTTGAGTTAATACAGGCACAGATACTAGAGGTCGTATTTAACATTTTTAGCAGGAGTTGAAAAGTTCAACTGAAAAACTTCACGGACTTTATGAAGATAAAACATTAGATTGTATCATATTTGCTCTCCATTTATCTCCTAAACAACACAATTCAGCTCAGCTAAAACCTGAATTGACCCTCAGGCTTGTTAAGTGTATACATTGTGAAACTTCAGGAGCTTCACTGCTCCTATTGAGGGCCCTTTCCCTTCACGGATAGCCACAGGCTCCGTCATGTTATCAGGTAACACCTTTTACAAGGACAAGCTGGTAGAAATGAGTTGGATGATTTTCTTGTGGTAGAAGCCTCTCCCACCTTACAGAAAGAAAACCATCATGTTTTCTGGCAAGAAAGGCAGTGTGGTCTCTCACACTTGCTATGGTGCAAGTGGAAAAATTAAATAAGGGTTAACAGCGGAATCTTACTGGCATGTAAGGCAAAACTTTCACCTGATCAACAGCTATGATTCATTTGTTCTTTTGGTTAACCTATTTAAAGATGAATCAGCATAGTGCTGATACGGGATATATTGGAAAGTAATCTCTTCTGGAAATGACTTCTTAAACCAAGAAGGATTCTGCAGGGTCACACTAGAGCTCTTTCTAGCCCACTAACCTTTTTCCAACAGTGGATGCCCAAAAAGAGATGGGCAAGGTCAGGACAAGGATACATGACAACAGTATTCTAAGACTTCTCAAGACCTGAGCCAAAGAGACTTTCTATAAACTCAGCTGATTTCTGTTTTGTGAACTCTGAACTCATCCCATCTCCTCCAAAGGCCATGTGAACTTCATAAAATAGCTTTGATTCTACATACTATTGCTGACATGGTGTGCACTGGAACAATGCTCCTTTCTTACTTTACAACCACAGGAAGACCTACGCTGGCTGATCCAATACCACGGGAAAATGCAAGCAGAATTTAAACGTATGTATCTATAGGTACCCTCCCCTGCCACGTCTTTTGTGGTCAAATGATCCCTCATGGGATTTCTGCATACCCATCTAGCGTATTTTCAGTAAAAATAATAGAGTAGTAGAGTGGAAGTGCCTTGCAGTTACACAACAAAACCAAGAGAAAAGAGTTCTTGTGGCATGAGGCTCAAACAGCCATGTAAGTCTTTTGTACACTCAAGTTCATGTGAGTCGATTGCTTTTAAAAGGCATCAGACTAAGCCTTAAAGCTCCAGTCCACAAAGTTAAGTTTAGAAATAACTGCAGTGAATGTAGCTGTGTTTACTTATCCAAAAGGGCAAGGGTGAGCAACACAGACCTGTTCTTATACCACCTAACCTCTGCAAGCAATGTGAGTCTTCACATCAGAAGCAAAAGCAACACACTGCACTGGGTTTCTTCTGACACACAGATTCTCAGTGGCTTTTGGTCTGACTCTAATCTGTGCCCGTAGATACAGAGGAGGTGGAGGAAGTAAGCCTGCTTGTTTAGATAGCCATCACCTTCCCATTACATCCTACTGCTAGTTCCCATCTCCGCTTTCTTCTTCTCCATTTTGTGTCACCCGCCCTCAGTTAAAACCATGGAAATGATCCGCACTAAAAATAACCTCTCCCTCCACCTCGTTTGGTCAGGCCAAACAAACAGCTTTACCAGGACACAGCTGAGGGCACAGTGCAGGCATATAAATGGGAAAGTGGAGTGGATAGTGATGGGGGAGGGTCGGAGGAAGGAGGACAATGGCTTAGCCTGGCAGCACTGTTGGAACAAATGCACATGAAACTAAACATAAGCACTCCTTAGCATGCGCTCTCAGAGCAGCGACATGATTCAAAGACTGATGACTTGCTTAAAATATAAAACCTGAGGAGAAAAATAATTGATGTAGAGACATGAAAAGGGCATCACATGAGCATAAGCATCTCAAAAAAAGTAAATTAATTCCAAAGTCACTTTGGACCAGTGATATATCCCCCAGTTTTGAAACATCAGGTCCCAACAAGAAGCCAACCTTTCCACACTGGAAAAACCTGCCCAGAGAGAGTAAGCATTGACACAACCGAGCCAGTCCTTACCTACAGCAAACAAAGAGTGCTCAGAGCAAACTGTGCTCTCTTGCTAGGAGCAAATGCCTGGAATTCCCCCCAACTCAAGCTGACTGTTAGTCAGGATTTTCTCCCAACTACATCCTGACATTCCACAGAGCAACCTTCCATAAAGTGCTTAACATTTTATTTTAAATTTCCCTCTTGGTGTCTGGAAGCATGCAAAACCAACATGTTTTTACAAAAAACCCCCAAAACAAACCCACTTGATTATGCTATTTGCAAAGATGTTCTGTTGTTTCTATTTTGGAAAGGGAAAAATAAAAGAAAACTTCGATTTACTGCATACTTTTTATCTCTGTATTTCCCCCAGGATTCCAACTCATAAAGTTTAAGCATGTTCACATTTATCATGTAAGCATGGATCAGGAATGGTATTAGCATGACATGTGGCTGTACTTATTATAAGCCCACCACTCCTAACAATTACAGAACCAAAAAAAAGATACGCCAATCCTTTGAGTCAATAACATTGCAAGATGCATGTCAGCATTTTTTCCCTTTCAATTCACTCCATTAGGAAAGTAGGAACTACTCCTAGTGGGAATATGAAATGGACGTTGTATCTTTTTGCTACGGATTTTGCTATCACAAGCAGGAGAACTAATGAAACCCAATATACTGTGATCTGTGTCTGTAGTTCTTTAAACTTCTAACTAGCAAAATCAACAGCTTTGTCTTAACTCTGCTCTCAAACCCCTCTTCTGAAGACAAATGCAAAACACACATGTCCAAAAAGCCTGCAGACTACCAAGGACGGCACTTGCCACAGGACTCACGAGTTTACTTCCTTGTGGCAATAGTTGGGAGCTGTCACCAATGCTTCAGAGCTACTCACCTGCCACCCTCCACCTGGAGAACCTTCTCACTGATGCCAGACTTGAAACAAACTTGTTTTATTCTCCAAATTCTATTTTCACTTCTACATGCTCCAGGGGCTACAGCTAACAGCCTCTGAACTGGATTTTTCACCCCACTGTCAGCCACCAGATGTCCTAGCTCTTGAATAGATTAGAACCATGTACAGCAGTAGGAAAAGTCTTGTACTTAAATGCACATATGTATGTCAGTGCACACATGGATGAAAACAAAAACTCCTGCTTGCTGGTTTTAATTGAAAATATCTGAAGTCATGCTCTCTGCTCCTTTGAGCCTTTAGAGATAGTACTCCTGACTGCATTACTTCCCTCAGCCATTTTTTTCTGCTTTTAGGGAGGAAAACTTTAGGCCCTGTCCAATTAGGAAATGTGCATAACTCTCCACAAGAAGAAGTGAATCATGTGCATCTTGCCAGGAATTAGTTTTAAAACAATCAACATGCGGAAGCACAAGAAGAGTTTTGTGTATGCTATGTTATAGTCTGCCACGCTGTCTGAAATAGCATCCTGGAAGAACATGCACTCTTAAAGAGAAATTATCACTGTCTGTTTATACAACATGGCCATGACAAAATTAGTTAGATAACTAATGAAGTCTTAGGTTAATTCAAGACATGATTACAGAAGACCTAGTTTTGGAAAAGAAGTCCCAGGGGCTTTCACCCAACATGCCCATAGGAGCTCTCTGAACAGAAAGTGGCAAATGTAAAAGACCTGACATGATCTTGTGTCTTCCAAAGTTTCCCAGATTTTCAGAAATTTTTAACTTCTTGAGCATGAGGTGATTCATGTCACTGAAAATACAGACCTAAGTGCCTGAAACTGGACAGTTGTATCTCCATGTATTTGTGAGATTGCTCTCATTAAATTCACTGTTGCTGAATATCCCAAACATGTGGACTACCATACATCACGAAAGAGAGGAATTTTCTCCTCTCTTCAACTTCATTTCCTCCCTCTGAAAAGACAGGCACAAGAATATGTAATTATGGCTTTTTAAATACTAAAAATTGTATTTGGCTCCCTTTCCCCTTCAACTTGGAGTGTTCTCTTTCCAAGAGTAAACATATCCAGTTTACTTTGTCTCCTCTTACTCTTGATGCTCTCCTCTGGACTCCATTTGTGTACTTCTTTTTAAGTTCAGTTCCCAAAATTAGACACAATACCCCAGCTGAGGACTCACCATTGCCAAAGAGAATGGCATAATTACTTCATGCTTTTTTGTACCACAGCCTTGTTAATGGATCCCAGAATGAGTTAACTTATTGTTTGTGGTCCATTACTACAACAAAGAATTTTTCCTGCACTACAAGCAGTTTCTTTGCATCCTGTATCCTCTTCCATTCCCTTCCCTAGAGACTTTCTGTTTATTCCTGAGAGGCTACCAGAAGGGGATGACTGGTTGACCTGCTGGAGACAACCATGTTTGACAGACTTTAACATACAGATTTAGTATTACCGAGATCCTATAACAGCTTGTTCTTAATTCCTTGTACTGCTAAAGAAAGCTGGAAACTGAAACAGAATTGAACTATTTTCTTTGAAATGTGCTAGTCACAATTGATAGAGAAAATAGGATGAACAGAGGTACAGGTTTAAAAATGAAAAAAAGTGAATCAAAAAAGTATTTTAGCAGTACAAAGAGGCCTTCTCTAGTAGCCACTCCTTACTATTTTTGCCTCTCTAATCACAATCTACAATGCTTTTTCCCACAAACCACAAGTGCTGAATCATGTAAGACCTAAAATGACATAAAAATAACAAAATTCTGCTACTTGCAGCATTTCCCCAAGGGAGATCAAAAAGTTCAGACCATTTTCTCTTAGTGACACACAGCATTAGGAACTGCGAAGAAAAAAAAAGGGGCATTTTGTATTTTTAAACATTTTATTTCTCTAATGAGAAGAGTTCCAAACAATGGTGTTCTTTTCTGCTAAATCAGGCATTTTCATAATGAATGATTAAGGAACTATGAGCAGATTTGAAAGGACAAATGTCCTTTGTGGTACTGTAAACATTGCCTCTCCAAAATCAGGCTGAAGAGCAATTTATTTTCCATTTTAAGAACAAAAATAAAGTGTGTTCTCCATCTGTACGGAAGAAAATATTAGTCATGGTAGATAATTTTAAAAATCTATCTTCATAAGTCATACATGGCAGTATAGCAAACGAGAAGACATGTCATTACACATGAAAGAATAAAAAATTGAGTGCAATGGATTTTTTGAACAGACTAGTCAACATGTAGGACAGATTTGAGAATACCCGAGATAAGGATAATTATCATTAATAGTACCCTTTGGGCTCCGCTAATGTTGGTACAGAGGCCTTCAAGCATACTCCTCTTACCTGCAACTGTGCTCAGGTTCTTGTGGAATTATAAAATAATCTACTGTAATTATACAAACATATCAATTCAGCATCAAAAACTCCCCAAACCCTACCAACAGCAAAACAACAACAAAAAACCCCACGCCACAATAAAAAAGACTAGCTAATGAAAAAGAAACCACCTTGAACACTGTCTGTAGTTTGGGTTTCCCATTGCCAACAGGGTCTAGTAAAACTAGAAGGGCAACAAGCATGAGCAAAGACATGGAACAAGCCCTGTGAGAGAACCAGTTAAGGAGACTCTTTAAGTGGAAAGACAAATATTTGAAGGTATATGATGTGCAACGAGAGGGGCAATGTGAAAGACAAAATATTTTTAATAGAGAAATTAGGGAAGACTAGTGGGCAGCAGGCTTGGAGGGAAAAAACCAAACCAAACCAAACAAACAAAAACCTCCAAATCAATCAAGTGGCACTTCCTCATACAACACATACTTAAACTGCAGAACTCACTGCCATAACTAAAAGCTCACACAGGTGGGGGGGGGGGGAAGA
>VXAZ01004522.1:133751-211438 GCA_013399875.1 Gymnorhina tibicen
AAAAAAAAAAAGAATTCCTGGAAGAAAAAATCTACCAAAATTATTAAATCCAGAAATACCCCTCCCAGTCAAAAAAACCCTCCGCCAGAAATCTGTAGAGACTAGGACAACCAATGTGGTAAACATTACGATGTGTGTGTCCCCTTCTTAAACTCTTTTTCCTGTTTCACTATCAGTCATGGTCAGAGATGAGACCTGGTGGTAAATGAACCCATGATCTGAGCTGGTACAGTGTTTTTATGGTTTTATTGAGCTGTGCAAATCAATTTAAGGTAAATTATCTAAGACACTGCAAAAAACCTTTCCTTCTGCAAGAAAGTTATGCTGCTGCAGCCTACTGTTCAGCAAGCCTTTTAAAGATATTATTATTAAAAAAACCCCACAATATGAAAATGAATCACGGTGATTGAAAAGACCTACTGTTCACAGCTTAATAGCATCCAGAGAACTGTCACTTATCTGAAAAAGATTTTACTTATTTCAAGTTCTGTGCCAATCTCTAACCTACACAACTTTACCCACCCCCAAGAAAATCCATAAAAGTGCTCAACAACCTCCCAAATATAAAATTAACAGGGAGAAATGATTTGCTTGTTTTGTTTTTCAATTGAAAGTATTTGTGATTTTTATATTAATATCACTGCATAACCGGAAGCTCAGCTGCATGAATGCTGTGCTGGCAGTACTAGCTGTGCATTTAGGTCCATATATACCCAAATGTTTAAACCCTTGCAAGATTAGACCCTCGGGAATATAGCTGCTTAGGATGACTTCTGTATTTATGGAATATTATTGTTCTTGCCAGCCTTTCATTCATCAGTGAGAAGAATCAAAACCTGCTCTGTAGAACTGAAGGCCAAGGATGAAATTTAATCCTTAATTTCTTCAAAATCCAGTAAAAATCCTCTGTGGTTTGAATGGCTGGCTCTCAGAAATGTCAACAGCCATCTTCCTCTAGTGACATGACTTTTAGTCCCTAAAATTATTTTTTAATTATGATTTCTCACTTACACATTGCCTGACTAATTACTCTTTTGGCCCATGATATACCCACACTGTGCTGTTGGTTAGCATGTTAAGTTTGCTGCTGTTAAAATCTAGGGAGAAATTCAGCAGATAACAACAGAGATTAGAAATTCTATGGGTAGGAAAAGAAAAGCTTTACTGTTCAACTAAAAGTATGCTATCCTAAATAAGCGAGGCTTCTCTTCCCAAAAGGAACAGGCAGTACTGATATCCTGAGATGGAAAGAGAAGCTAAAGTTAAGGGACAACTACCTGCCAGAAAGAATATTCTCCCTCAAATTTTAAAAATTACAGATCCTACCATGAAGCCTCACTCTGCTCTAATACCTGCTGGAAATCTAATAATTAATGACACAGTTTCAGTAGCAAGTGGTAACACCTGACCTCTTCCTCTAGTGACTGTGTATTTGTTGCACAGTTTTCTCATTCACGTTTCTCCTCCACCTTTTTTTTTTTGTTTGTTTGTTTTTTTTTGCCTGGAGTTGGTAACTCCTCAAGGCACACAGCCTGCACCAAAGGCACTCTGGAGCTGACTGACAACCATGTCCTGCGGCTGTTTGTGGTCAGCTGTAGGTTTGCAGGCAAGGGGCAGTTTGCTGTCTGCACAGAGGGCAGAGAGGACACACTTTCCCCTATTTTAGTTAACTATTCTCTGCCTTTTCTTGTTTTCCTACCTGACAGTTCTTAAATTTGGTATTATTTAGCTCCTATGAAAGAAAGTATGTGGGTGTATGTTAAGAAAAGAATGATCTGCACAGCTCTGTCACTTAACATCCTATGGAAGTGAGGGTGGACGTGATCAAAAAGCATTCACCAAATTAACAGAGATAAGAGGGCTTGCATATCTTTAGCCTATTTTATCTTGCTAAACAATTTCAGTTCAAAACAGTGGGATAATTATTTGCATTAAAATATATTTAAGTCCTACTGACAGCACCAAGAAAACTCAAATGTAATGAATTGGTAGAAGTGTCAGAATATGTTTACTTTTAAAAGATTTAAAAGGCAAAATACATCTCTAACGTCGACATAACAGAAAAAATTCCAATATTCTTCTTGCCTAAGGATAAATATCCTTTCAAAACATCCAGCATAGGTTTTTAAAACAAACACTAGTAGATTAATTACAAGAGTACACTTTAAACTAACCAAAATTAATCTACTGATTTAAAGCAAGAAACCCTAATCTGCACGCTTCATGTGATAGCTGGCATGCTTACAACCAGAGGTAGCTGTGTTCCAAGAAATTATTACAAGTTTCCAAAGTAAAAGGCAATATGAACTTGAAACTGTGTTGTACAAATTACATTCTCCTCCTGACTCCTTTTAAAGAGAAGGCCCTGCAATTTGAATTGAATCTCTTTAACTACAGAAAAACAAATTATGTGACATGGGTGACGGAACAAAACCATAAACATTTTATGGAAACTTTTAGCAGTTAACTGCAAATGTGCATTGTTCTTGCCTTTTATCTGCTTTATAGGAGCCCTATTTAAATTTATTATAAAGAGCTTCTTAAATCCTCAGGGGAAAGAAATTGTTCATAATACTTTTTTGTTTTCAGCCTATTTCCCTCAGTGTATGCAAGGTATACATAGAGTCTTCTGTTCACACTGTTTAGCTTGTTCTCTGTTCCTCAGCTCAGGTTGCTACCTTCTGCAAACAAAATATCCTGTCTGTGTATGCAGTCTTTGTTGACATTTAAAGAGGTAATCCGCTGTTGACAATAAGTACAAGCCATGGATGAAGCTATGGAGGCGATGAAAAAAACAAGCAAAGGTCTAAGCTGGCAATGCTCATCACTGTTGCAGAAAGAGAAGCTGTGATCTCATCAGGTGCTGACGAAAAGGGAATGCAGCTCTTTGCTGTTGTGCACATGAACACTCACTTCTTTGGAACTCTAAATAATGACACCAACATTTGAGTAGGCGATAGTCTCTGTTCCATAGGACCCCACTGGCTTTGGTGACAAGATGCATATATGTGATGATTTATCCATGATCTGTACACTTTTATCATGGTCACTGAAGTAAAAAACAAAGATTCTTCCTGACTAGTAAATATACTACTTTCCCAGAGCACTCAAAAATGGCAAAAGCAGCAAATCAACCTGTGATCTTTGGCTTAAGAGATTAAAAGAATTAATTGATAATAAAGACAATTCTGAAACATACTCTGCCATGTCTACCTTTTCTTTGGTTGTAATGGAAAATCTGTTTTAATGTAGTTTATAAACAATGGCAATTCATTAAAAATTTCCATACCCTTCTTCTGAAAACTGCCACTTGTGAAAGTCTGAAATGTCATCATCCTTGGACTAAATGGACAGCATGTCTTCATTAAGAGTGTGGTTACTTTTTGCTCTTATGTACGTTTACTTCCATTATAATTAAGTTTGATTTACACATAAGGGAAAAAAACAAGTGAACTTCTTGCAATCAATTGATGTTCATGTCAAATCTTAATATATAAATTACTTGATAATTAAATCTTTTACAGAGATTTCAGTGCAACTCAATGGTAGTGGTAAAAATTACAAGAATTTCTTTTGTTTCTTGCCTGAAGAAAGACTGGGAATCAGGATCAGTTTGTGATTCTGGCCAGGGTACTACACCTCTGTCAAGCACCAACTTAGGGATCAGTGCTACTCCACTGGCTGTCTTTCCAAACCTTACCTCCTAGCACAGGACTGCTGCCACCTCCACATTGCAGGATCGCTTTCAGAGGATACCCTGGCAGCAGCCACAATTGTGAAGGAATTCAAAACGGCAGACCCCCAAAGCAACTGCACTTTAAAATAAATCTGTGTCCTTCACAGACCCGTGCCCACGACAATGATAGTACAGGCTTTAACCTATTGATTCTGCCTTTCTAAAATTCAAAACGAGGGTGCACACTGAAAGATACCTGATCAACAAAAATATTCTAATGCTCAGAAATGATCCTCTAAAACATTTTCGGTTCTGTGAGGAGAATCACTCACTCCTACTTAAAATGATAATTCAAGTTATTAGTCTTCCTGTTGCCATCAAATCTAATATCCAAATTTAGATGTAAAAATATTTTTATCCTGGTAAAATGCAATATAAGTATATGAACTTTTAATCTCAAATTGTAGCAAAAAAAGGCAGAATAATTTGCAGTAGTTGACTGGATGATGGACTGACTAAAAAAACCTCTAATAATTTGTATTAATAGGTACAAAACTTGGAAGTAATACCAGAAAGTGTCAACAGCTTTGGAGACCACGGAAATAACTTAAGTTTTACTTAGCAGCAGCAATAATAATAATAAATGATAATATTTTTCCAGTTTCACAATGAAAGTCTCTGTGTTGTGCGATGATAATAAATAAGGCAGGCTAGATAAAATGTGAATACCATCTCACTATCTGGGAAGTCAGGCTCACGATATAAGATAGCAAACATTTAATTTGGTGTTATTATGAAGATGTAATATTAAATGTAACACTGAACTTGAATCACAGGCAGCATTGTTCATAAGACTTTCTCAAATAACTGCCTTTTCAGAATGAAATTAATTATTTTACACTGTAAGCCATGAAAAAAATGTACTCTAAAAAAATGCGAAGTACTTGTGAAAAAGGTGAACCTCTTCCAGATATTTCAAGTTGAATCGGTTCTTAAAAATATTGAGATAGGAAGGTTTAGAAACTAACTCAAAATTTAATATCTGCTTCTTTTTTTTCTGAATGCAACTTCTATTTATTAACCTCGGATCATTTGTGACCATGTACAGGATTTCCTATGGCTCCCAATCCCAGTATTTCTCCTGTTAATTGTTGGGGGCCTAAGTAGATCCCTGAGCTCCTCTCCTGGGATACAAATTTAATCCTTTACTTATCATTGGTATAAACTGTTGTGGGTCAGTGAGTTTGGAACAAGGGGAGGAAGAAGTATGTTACACTTTTATTACAGAATAATGTTCTACTATAGCAAAAACCTTACTTTATTTTATGCTCGAACATCAGGAATTCTTTTGTCTAAAGCAAGCACCATCCCAAACACAAACTGTGTATTTTAAGCAAGAAATCCTGAGCTTCACAGAAGAAGCTGTACTTTATACACAAACCACTCCAATTTTAAGTGCCAGTTGTTTTTAGTAAAGTCACAGTATTTATTAAGGAATTAAAACACAGGAATTAAAGAAAATCATGGTATGGTTTTGTAATTTTACAGTTCCAGTATATATTATAAATTTGAGAAGTTTAGATGTTTTGGGGCTTGTTGGGTTTTTTTCCATTTTTCCCTCCAAATTGTCCATTTCGTGTTTGTAGTATGATCCCAGTTCCAGTCTTGTATTTTTGCAATGACACAGTTAAGATAATGACTGATTATTTCTGAAAGCACTGCTGGATTGACTGATCCATCAAAAGCAAACTTACAGCTTACAGAGAATAAGAACAAAATAGCAAGTAACACTGAAGTATTTTTTTTGATCCCATGTATGAAATGCTTGTAACTTTAACACTGACTAATCAGAACACTAAGGACTCAGTTTGCTGATTAATGAAAAGCAGACATGCCTGAGCCACATCTGCATGCAGACAGGTATTTCATACAGAAGGAAAGGTATTGCTGGGCTTGAGCAGAATCTGCTCTTCACAAGAAAAGAGCTCAAATTCAGTACCTGCTGTTAATTGATAGTGTACAGCATGAAAACAACTGCTACCACAACAACGACATTTCATGGGTTACCTGATTGCTCCTTCTCCCTAATATCCACTACTTTCCAGCATCAGTTCTGACAATTTTAACCTTTGTATGAAGACTAAAGAGCTGCCAACAGCTGTAACAGCATACATGTTTTCAGCTGTCCTTCTCTGACAGCCTTCTTCATCAGTTCTTCAGGTGTTATTAGCTAAAAGGGCAGTAATAATGTTGTCAGACTTACACAACTTTATCATTGCCTGGCCTTTCAGATACTTTCTGTGTTTGTTTAAATAGGAAAATATGTGTTTATGTAAATACGAAAAACTACCAGTGTGCATCTTAGACCACAAAACACCACAAATGACTTAAGTTTTAAAAGCTTAATTGATTTTAAAAAGGTAATAATGACCACAGTAATGCTAAGTATTGGTATCACAGGTAGTTATAAAAACTTGTGTTCATTCTACCCAAAATGGTAAACAAAGCCCTAAAGTAAAAATTTGGATACAAAGAAAAATCAAGGGAAGCTATTTGAGTGGCAATATTCACTGCATTCTCTCTTTTATTTTATGTTATTTTAATATAAAACATTGTATATTTTCACACTCCCCAAAATGATAGAAATATTGTGAGTTATTTGAAAATCAAAAAATGTAAGATGATGCTATTTTGTAACTCCTTCGGGCTACATCAAGTACATATTAAAGGGAAGCTTAAACAAATTGTGGTCAAGTAATACAACCCAAGGAAGTTTAACCATCTATGAACCCTACTTATCAAGCTTTTTTTTAATCCAGGATAAAGGTTTTCTACACACCAGCACTACACTTCACTTAAGCAAGATTTCCAGTTGTTTCAAACACTGAGACGCACACTGAAAAGCAGCCACCTCCAGAGATCAACACAAGTTTGAATTTGAATACCAGGTATCATAAAAATTTGAAATGCTTAACAAAAGTCTATGTAACTTCAAATTCTGAGCCAAAGTATTTACCTTTCTTTATTGTGTCTTTATATTATGAATACAAAGTCCTGATTTTTAAGAAGAAAACCTGACGGAAAATTAAAGCCATCAGAGAGAACTCAAATTGCAATATCTGAAAATGTAAAGCAAACCACAGACCTGATTAATCTAAAGTACTTTCCTTGTCAATGCCCACATCAACATTTCATTCTTAAGAGCTAAATTAAAGAGCTTGCCTGATTAATAAAATAGCTGTAAAAATTATATTTAAAACTCACATACTACAATCAGCACAAGGCGCTGCATCTACACAATTCACTACTTACAAAGTTTCCGAAAAACCCTTTGCCTCCCTAAAACGTTCTTTGCAAAGGAAGATTAATCTTTTGGAAACTCTCCCCGCTCCCCAAAACCTGTGAAGTGTTTACATGTTCTCTGCTAAGCAGATGACTCACGTTCACTGGTAACTGGTTCATATGGCCAAACACTTGACTATGCAGCCCAGCGGTAGGTGACCGCTACCTGCTATAAACCCACACGTAACTGGTCAGATGAGCCTCATCCAAGACGTATTTTACGCAAAGCAACTGAATTTGGCTACATTTTTGGTGAAGACAGAGGGTAAAGCGATTAAGCACCAAGCAGCTTTGTAGTTCCCACAAAATTCAAAAACTTCAATAAAGACAACGGAACTTGAGTAAACACAGACTTACACAACACACCACAGCTACCAGCATAATATGGCCTTAATATGTTCACCCTCATTCACAAAGGACAAAATAAATCCCCATCAGTAAAGGATTAAAATTGCAGCAGGTCAATTCCTGTTAACTTTAGCAAATATCAATCAACACTTTGCCAAAAATAATAAAAAAATCCTTTCTGATAGGGCATGCATGCTACAATTCCAGTGTTAAAGCACTTCTGCTGATTCCACCTTTGAGCAAAGATACTGCCTAATCTAGTCAGACAAAAATTTATCTTGATTCTTGTCACAACTTCAAGGAAGAAAATACAGTGGACACTTGACTTATTTCTATTTATTAATTTTGTAAAAACTCTAGCTCTAATTCTTATGATTTATAGAATTAGACCGCATAAGTCAGCCAGGAAATACTTTGTAAAAATTATACAGTCTTTTATAAAAGTAATGAAAGGCTACGTAAAAATTATAAAAGAAATCCAGAAAGCTTTTTTTTTTTTTTGTATTGACTAAATTAATCATCAAGGTAGCATAACCTAAGCAGATTAAATTATAATTTTTTAAAGTACGTAAAACTATTGTGAGGGGCACGCCACAGACTCTTAAAGTAATGTTAAAAGGCTGTAAAGAGAAAACCATTTGTTTTAAAATTTGTATCACTACTAAATAAAATGTTCTGCTTACATTTTATACAGAGGTATGTAATTTAAAAAAACGGACAAAGACCCAAAATATCTTAAAGTCTAAATCTGAAGTCCCCATCGTCACCCAATTTCTTGGAATTTCAGTCATAAATTGCAATTAAGAGTATGATTTCACCCACAGGAAATCAGTATTTTCACATCCACTTATTTTAAGGATAATTTTCACAATTAAATGTGTATTAGTTAATTTGTATGCAGTTTAAGAATGTCTGTCCAAGCACACCCAATATGTCACAAATATATTTAAATTAGCGCCCCAGGAGTGTTGGTCATAATGTGCCATCAGTGAAGTTTCTGCATTTCATCAGGAATCTCTCTTTAAAGACTCATGATAACGTGTAGTCATTTTCCCACATTTGGCATGCAATGTATCTGAAATCCATCTTCAACTAACACCCATCGATTTTTATGACAAAGATTACATGGCTAATGTCATCCAAAAAAATGACACACCTGTAACTCAAATTGCAACACTAAGGGTCTTTAACAACTCATCACCATTCATACTGTTACAAACCCTAAAGCTGCCTCATTCAAAGAAGGGTAACCTTTGTCACTTTATAGAATGTGCCAAAATTTGCCCCAGAGCTGCCTAAGTCAGCATTTTTTCCTTTACAACTATTTTGAAGTAAGGATGATTAGACCTAAAGTCTTGAATATCTGCTGCTAAATACTGTATTGGTTTGGGCTCAGAAGGCCTTATTCCATACATCAGCTATTAATTACAGAATCAGTAATGCTTCGCAGAGGATGCCTGACTGATTACTATCCAAGTATTTATTTTTATATCTGTCCTTATCCAAAAATACTAAATGGGTCAAAAGTTATTTCAGCTGGAAACCTTCTTTTACTTTGTCATTGGCTTAAACTGGAGTAAAATCAAGCCCAAAATCAAGCACAATAGCATTTTTTTTCTATCTGCCTTGCTCACAAATCCTCCTGGAGAAAAATAACATTCTAAACCAAGAAAAATTTAAAAGCCCCAAAAAATCTGGGCATACTTTACATTTTACAAATATTAAACCTATGAATTGAGCTGAGAGGAAAACAGAATGGAAAATATGAAAGTGACACAGAAATATATTTACTTCTAAACCAGCACTAGATTTCTCTTCTTCTTTTAAGCTTGTAACAACTTTTAATTTTTTTTTTTTAAATTAGGACTAGTAATTGACACTATTTCAAATAACATGATGGTATTTTCAGGAAACCTACTTAATTAAAAACCACTCATTAATATTTTTATTTTAAACCAAAACGGACTTGAATTGATATTTCAAATGAATTATTAATTGTTTCAAAGTCCACTGGGTCCTATTCTTTTCCCCTCCAAGAAGGCTAAATTTTCCTCTATATAAAATACCAAGCCATGAGTCAAATTTGACTAGATATAGTCAGCTTCTGTGAAAAAAGAGAAAATTTGAAAGCAATAAAAATAAAAAATATCTCCAGCTCTATGGAAAATCCAGTTTAGCCTTCTTTTATCCCAGAAACTCAAAAGAACAGATGTACTATAGAGAACTGCAAAGTATATGTATCACCATTTTTTTTACTCAAACATCTAAGGGTCAAAATGCAAGCAAAAGAAAAAAACCACATAAAAGGAGCAACAAATGCCTCTGAACTGTAATACCTGCATAAGACAAATACTTCATGTCAAACTCACATTCCATTTCTAAAAAGAGTTTCTCATTTTCACTAACTTACATCCACCAATTGAGCAATTATGCAATATGTGGGTGTACCTTGCAGTCGGTTTTTTTTAACATCTGCATTCTGTGTTAAATTCTAACTTTACAAGATGTCTGATAATTTTTCTTTATCTTGAACCTTCAAAGTGGTAGGTTTACCAGAGGCAAAACCACACATCAGAAAATATGAGTCATATAATAAAGAAACAACTCTTCCCCTTCTCCTCCTTGCACCCTGAAGCTATAATAACCTAAAGACACTCTATTGTAAATGGCTTCTTTGGCAGTATTGATAGCATGTACAACTCACCATCATTTAGCCAACAACTGAAGATATTTTTAAGTCCTTACTGTATTCATAACAAATTTCTTTCAGTAACATTTTAAGGCAAATTTAAACAGTGCTACTGCAAAAATAAAATTCAGAATGTCTATGCACTTGCTTTCATGTCATGCATAAAATATGAAACATTCTATGCATGTACCTATAAATAATAACATAAAAAGATAAAAATAATGTAAGATGCCTGTGCAAGTTAATCTGAAAAGTATCTCTCATCTGTCTACAAAAGATTAGCCTCCACACAGAAACCCCACATTGATTCCATATCAAATTAAGGCAACATTTACATACAAGCAAACCACTGCTCATGCCAACCACAATACATGAGGAAGCAAAGCACCTTACTTGACCACTGCTTACGCAGGTTTCCACTCTGAAGTGCAGTAATTATGGGACACAACACAGAGGCCACTCTAGTCTTTTGCTTCCTTTTATATCCTTTTCTGCAGGTAGACAGTAACTCCTCACACTAACATCCTGCATCTAATTCCACGTAGGAAATCAGCTTTCAACAAAGTCTTATTTGATGTGTCAATATGCATGATTGCATCAGAAAATTTGAAGAGAACTACACGCAGAAACAGCATTTACAAACAGCAGCAAATAAATCCGTAACAACAAAACCTTGCATCACTGAAACAGGTGCAACCACCACAGGCTTGTAAGAAAGTTAACCAGGTGATGCTGGCATAAGATCTTTCCATGACCATCTTCCAAAAAGTAAAAAATCCCAATGTTTCAGTAAATCAAAGTGAAGCAACACATTTCCCCTTGAAGCAGAATAAATCAGTGGTTTCTATTCTTACCTGTGTATAGTCAAAGTCAGAAAGAGGAGCTATACTTTTGATGTAGTCCATTCGAAATTGGTTTTCTGGGTTGGCCAATGGAACTGGGGGTATTAAAGTGCTCATAGCTGAAACTATAGTCTAGAATTGGATAAAACAAAAAAACAAACACATTAATCTGGATAAATCTAGGATACAGAATCAACAGAAGATAATCCAATCTGATCAGCAAAATGGGATTTCTCTCATCACAATCTTGGAGAGCATAATCCTTATAATTTCCAGTACAACCAAACATTTAAGAACAGTATAAAGTGTGTTCTTACCACAATCGCATCTTTAACATTTTTCCGAATATCCAGTATTTTCTGTTTCTTTTCTCTGCATTAAAACAGAAATATTAACACTTTGATTTTTTCTTCCAAAGCAGTTCAGTCACTTGCATTTAAATTTTTTTTCACTGATCGCTTGTTTATCTGCTCTTCAATCATTAAAACATACTAACAGAAAAAAAAAAAAAGGCAAGACAAATGCATTTTCCCCTTATCCATTTTCTTGCACAGTATGAAGAGCAATGCACATTCATCCCTAATATATTTTTTAAAATCAGACAATCATACCCACATCTGCAAAGCCTCCCCTGATGGAACTGGAAGTCATTCTTTCATTTCTACAGCATGCTGTAAACATGCTCTAAATTAACAACATGTAGTTGAAGGCCAACAAATACCTAAAATGAATGCTATGGATTAATTATTTCTGGCAAAGAGTTTTTCAGAGAGAAAATGATGTAGCCTCACAAAACAGGATGATTTCTAACAAACAGGCAAAATTAGTTTCAGTTTTACGCTAACCCCAGCACCGGAAAAACAGCACACAGTGTCATCCTGATTATGACTTGACATGTAATTTTATATTACAGACAGATGCAATATTTGGTTATTTGCTTCTATGTAAAAAGTAGTCGCCATGTTGTTGCTACACAGGGGCCTGTCAAGCGCTGCAGTAGCAACAGTGTCAAATACAGTAAAGGGGCCAGAAGGAGAAAATGCAAACATACAATAGCAGCAATTTCCTTATTCTCACACCCCTCCCTCCCTCAAAACACAGTGTCAAGCCACCAAAACACAGGGGATGAGAGGAGACATTTCCTAGCGTACTGTGTGTTAACCTGTTTCCAACATTTAAGGAAAAATAAGCCACAAAGTGTCAATAATTCTTACTCTGAATTAAATCCATTGACATGTAGGATTCGCATTTGTTTCACAATAGTGCTTTTTCCTGACTCACCAGCCCCTAAAAGAGAAAGAAGGAAAGGGAGAACATTGTGATACACGGTTCAGGCTGGGGGGATCGGAGCGGTTTTATTCGTTTTTGGACACGACAGCATCTCCCACCTCGGCAGCATTTCTGTATGCGTGCATCCATGTGGCTCAGGCGCTGAGCTCGATCTGTGGACGCCTCGCTTATTGCTCAATACAGCAGCCTACATTTTCCATAGCTAAGGCGCACGCCGCATCTCCCCTCTCGGCTGCGCCCGCCGCCCCGCGGGCTGGGGCTGCTGCCCTTCCTCGCCCTGCTCGCCCCGGCCCCCACCTCTGCCCCTTCCTCCTTACCCAGCAGCAGCAAGCGGTGTGTCGCTTTATAAGCCAGCCTCTCTTTCTGCAACTGCTTCTCTATTTTTTTGTTGGCTTCTCGCTGCGCTTTCTCATCGATACGCTGATCCTCCGTTTTGCTGTTGCCCAAACACCCCATAGCCGCTGCTCAGGGTGGATGTCAAATCGCTGCCTTCACAGATTTAGTATTTACAAGGGGGAGGGAGTGGGGGGGGGGGAGGCAGAAGACAAGTCTTTATATCCGTGTGTGTCCCTGCGACGGTTTCTCTCCTCTTCTTCCCACCCGGCTCGCTCACATAAAATGGTCTCTGGCCGCTTTCCGATCGCAGCGGAGTTGGCTGCTTCGCTCCCCACCAGAGATGCGGAGAGCAGGCGGCAGAGGTAACCCTGCCCCGGCGGGGAGGGGGTGGGGGGAGAAAGCTGTGCAAAAATGCCTAACATGCAACGAGAGGGAGGAAAGGGCTCCTCCTGGAAACCAGCCGGGTGCCGCTCTCCGCTCTCCTTCCCCACCGCGCACACAATCCCTATATTTCTCTGTAAAGGTCTATTTTTGTCTTCCTAACTCAGCACTGCCTCTTTCTGCGAGACCAGGAAACAGCCCCGCTACCAGCCCTACGCGCAGGGAAGCCGAAGGAGAAAGGTAAAAGCCGGACGGATCTACCTGGATCCTGCGGGGCCGGGGCCAGGCGGCGCCGCGGGGTCCGCGCCCCCCGCCCCGGGCCGCCCCCGCCCGCCCCGCTCGGCGGCTTCGGCCCCGCGCCCCGGCCGCGCTGCTGCCGCCAAAACCTGGAGCTGGCATCGCCGCCGCGGGACCTGCGGCCTCCGGACCCCCGCCCGCGGCCTGCCGCAGGGGAAGGGAGCTGCGGTCGCGGCGCTCGGGGACTCGCGGGGGCTTTTCCCGATCCTTCCCCACGTTCCTCGGCGGTACTGGAAGAGCCTGGCCGCTACCACAGCAAGGGTTGGCACTCCCGGGTCTGGAATCTCAGGCCGGCACAAGTGATGGCTGCCATCGTGACTGACCTGCAGGAGCAGCGCCGGGAGCCAGCCCCTGGCACCGGGGTGTGGAAGCGGCCGGGGTCTGCCCGCGTGTACCCCGACACACAGATCACGCATCTGCACAAACACCCTGGCTCGACTTCTTAACCAACAAGATGTCCCTTTCCACAAGTTGTCACGGTAGCACATGGGCCGTTTCTTCCTTTTGAATATTCCAAACTGTATCAGCTGAACCAGAAAATGAAGCTGTCCAAACAGCTCATGATAATGTGTAATCCGAACACGATAACATACATGTCTAATATCACTACAACAACAAATGTCGACAAGAAACGTTCCTTCACTTACCTCCATTTTAGATCCTAAAATGAAACTTCAAGCAAGACAACCCTATAAGTATTTCTTTTTGCTTCAAACCTCTTGCCTTGCAAACTGGTACCTCAGTACAAAAGCAGCAGTACAGCACCTAGCTCTTCCTAAATTACCCCTGAGTAGAAATCACCTGCAGTACTCAAACTTGATACTGTGATGCTTGATACATTGAGGCACAAGAACACTAGAAAAATGATGGACATTACTCTGGAGTCCTAAAATACTTTCAGCTTTTATCTCCAAATATTATTAGTCCCCCATACTTTCAAAGATGGCATACTGAAAAATTAGTATTTTGATAGATACCTATGCATGCAAAATCCTGGTCCTGACTAAAATCAAAGAGAGATTGCCGTCAGCTTCAATCAAACAAAGTAGCATTTTAATTTAAAAAGTCTTGAGATGCATGTGGCAAAAAGAAACTAGATTTTACAAGCAGAAGGATTTAGTTTAGTTGGTTTTTTTTCCAATGGCTCCCTCATTCAGGTGGAAAGTGCTGAATCAAGGAAGAGAAACTGGTACTGTCTACTCTGAGCACACATCAGAGGAAGGTGAAAAGGGCAGGACCCAGAAAACGAACAGGTGCTGCTCCACCTGTGGTTGGGTGTGTGGAGTTTTCAGAAGACTATGGAATTCAAGTGCCAGATAGGTGGTTTTATGGTACTGCTTGATCTTGACTCTGGAAGCTGTTTTCATCTTCTGTCTTACATAGGTGGGGGGAGCTGGGGGGGGGGAGGAGGTAACTCACTACAGGATTGACAGGATCTGCCAGGCCAAAATATGCATTTTTTAAGTGTTACTGAGCTGCATTTCTTTAGGACAGACTGCTTTTTTTCCTGTTGACATTCTTCTGTCTGGAGAAGCAAAAAGCACCTCACATACAGATAGGTTTGGAAGCACAATTCAGGGCGACTGCTGTTTTTGGAGGCTGTCAGACACAGGATGTATGATGAATAGCTTTTGTGAAGAGCAGTCATGTTTGCTCCCTGCCACAGCACTGCGAGAGCTCAAAACTGAACGGCTTGGTTAGAAATCACTAACTGGGTCTGAATTTTCATAGTCCTTCAGTGTCAGAAGCTGTAATTTATGGTGCACAAGATGTATGTAGCCGTATTTATTAGCTATGTAAATACCTCATTTTGAGACCTAAGTCCCAAATCTGGCTAGTGTCAGTCAGTCTGCAGGAATCTGCCTTGTTTCTTCCCCTCCTCTCCTCAGCAGTTTTCCTCTTTCACATACTAACATTGGGATTTTTGGTGCAGACTTGTTCCCAGCTTTGAAACGGCTCAGTGCCAATAAACAGAATTTTACAGGATCCTGGTATATCCTGCTTTTACCTTTCTCCAAAAGAGGGAAAGTGTTTCTCATTTCCTCTCTCCCCCTCGAAAAACCATGACCCTTTTGGGTCTCTTCCTCCTGAGAAAAGATCACACAGTTCAAGAATGACACGCGCAAGCAACCTGTGCCCAGAAAGAACTTTTAGCTGTAATTATATTCCCAACCCTCCCTTTGCTTTTCACAAACACAGCACTTATCCTGACGTAACTGAACTACAAAATCCTGGGAGCAATAATAAACAACAGAGAAATTTTCACCCCCTTTGGACACAGCTTTTTTTTTCCAGAGAGAAACCACAGCTATCATATGAACATGTCTCCTCTGCACACAGATAAATCTAAAACTCTATAAAAGGTTGCAGCAGTGCTGCTTCACCTAACCAACTTCCAGTACAAATTGTACACAGGAATAAAAACAAAATCCCGGACAAAGGAAAGAAGACGCTTTCTGGTCTTCACCTCTCTTCTGAGACAACCAATGTGGGATCCTCCTAGAGTTCCTGAAAGATGACGTATTTCACATAGCCTCTGTGCCTTCATATCAGGCAACATATGTATACATACATATATTTATATATGCATATACAGATTTGCCTTCTACTTTTGTGCTCAAACTTGGTGCTATCCCCTCATGAAACCAGGCAATATGGCATAATCCCTCCTGGAGGGAAACTGGAGACACCTTTATTTCCTGCCTTCCTCTGCGAGTTCCAACCTCAGGATGCACCGTTTGTGAGCCTCAGGCTGAATGTTGGGGAGCCCAAGCCACTTACTTGAGGCCATATTTGCATTCTTGTATAGAGGAGGATTGACAACCCAGCTGAAGCCACACTGGGTGGCCATCCCTGCCACAAAGTCAGTCTTGTTTCTCATGCCTGTTCTGTTTGGTATAAGGAGGGACAAAAGTAAGAATTAATGTAGAGCTTACTTAATCCAGTAAGAATTAATGGGGAGCTCCTACAGATGCAGCTCAAGAGACCTGGTTGCCCCTCCAATCCAGAGTAGGACTGATGCAGAGCTTTTTCTTGCAAACACTAGGTAAAGGTGGAGAAAGTTTCTGTACAGAAACCCTGCAAACCATTTGCAGCCCATCTTCCCTTTACACAGCCTCTACTGTGGCTTTGGTTCCATTTTTCAAAAAAAGAGCAAATGGAAAGATGGAGGTAATCAAAAGCATAGGAGGGACCTAAGCAACTGGTAAAGAGATTCGTCCTGCTTGCCAGGCTTCCTGCCTCAACTTTCACAGGGATCTCTGAACTCTCTGCTGACACTGTCCTCAAGAATTGGCACTGCACTAGGTGGGTAACTCTCTCGTGACCTGACCTCTGCTTCTCCTCACTGATCTCACTTTTTCATGTAGCCTATTGCTGCAAATCAGGATATGCAACTCACTAGTGGTTGAGTTTTTACTCCACCTCATCATCAAACTTGGGAGAAAAAAAAAAAGAGGAAAATGAATTGTAACTGCATAGGTATTAAAGAAAAATAATTCTTTCTCTCTGGTAATAAACTATTGGTAGGTTTCTCTCTCTGAAGATGTCAAATATTAATACAATAGTACACACACCCTGGAAGGCTACATTTGGAGTTTTATAAGATACATGAACCAAGAACCAAAAAAAGTATGACTCTAACTGTATTAAAAATACTAAGAGTTTATAAAACAAACAGCACATACTTTGCAGAGAAGTGAATGTCATGCTAAAAAAAAATCTAACCTTCATCCTTTTGTTTAAGCCCACGACCTCAAAAAAGTAATAAAAATTTTTTGAGAGGGGCTCATCTGTTTTAAGAAGCAGGATGGGAGAGGTGCCAGAAAAGATGAGGTATGCATTTCCACAGTGACCATGGACCTGATCCCGAATCGCCTTCATGTCCATGGATTAAGGACAAATTCACTGATGTAGAAGAGGGTCAGGCAATGCTAAGGGGCCTTGCAATGCTCTGAGTAGTAGTTCCTTGGCTCCTTGACACAGTTTGCTGTCCCCATTCCCAAGCCATACTCCTTTACTTGGCAGCTGCCACCATGTAACTCACCTGACAAACCAACTTCTCCCGTGCCTACTGCTCTCCCACAAACCACAACCCACCCTATCTTTGTGCAGCACAGGGAGCAAAAGGGAGAAAGCAGCAAAACGGAGAAAGCAGGTGACATGATGTGGTAGAAGGCTGTGGGCTAAAGATAATAGTCTGAAGAGAGAGTTTTCCATAGAAAAACTGCAGGCAGCAGTCCACAGAAATGACAGTGATAGCCTTTAGCCCTGAGAAAGCATTTGTGAAGGGGAGGATTAGATCTAAGCAGGAGCCAGATGCTCCTCGGGAAGCCTGTGTGGAAAAGCATCAGGTGAAAAGCAGATTTGCAGTATGATTACACTAAAGAAAGAGGACAATCCTCTTTCATTCAAGCTAGTTATTCCTCATCCAAGCTAGTTATTCCTCATCCATGTCCCACAAGAAAGCAGAGGGAACGGGGAACTTCTGCTATGGCCATCCCCATCAGCTCAGGCTTTCCCTTTAGACCCTTATTGGTAAAATAATTCCCGTGTTTATTCTTGTCTCTTCTGACTAGAAATTCCTTATCTATGAACAGAGACTCACGTGGCAGCATTCCACACACGCCCATCTGTTGGTACCAGAGGCAGAAGCAGCTGATTGAAACTAACATAAATCCAGCAACGTCCTAATAGTATTTAAAAGACCAAGTAACCTCCTGCAGTTTAAATATTCTTACATATTACAATGAAGTAATATTGTTAAACAAAATGACATGGATGCATTTGCAATAAGCGAAAGGGACACCTCTTTTGATGAATTTGCAAGACTGTCATAGGATATGTTACATTTTTGGCAAAACAGGAGGCACTTTTCTGTCAGTATCCCAGTTTATGAAGAATTTCACTTGGCTGGACACTCCAAGGGCACTTCCCCAACTTCCCCCCTCCCCCTTGAACAAAGTCATACATTCCCATTTTAAGGCAGTGGAAAATTAATTCTAATCAGTTGTTCAGGAGACTCCTCAGGATTAAATAGATTTAAATAAAGCCAGGCAAAACATGCTCATATTGCCCTAATTTAGAAGTGAATTAATCAATAAATAAAGAAGTCAGCTAGAATTATAGCTGAAGTTACCACTTTCAAAAAAGGAGTAAAATCTATACAGGAGACATGTCCTGGATTCTCTGCAACATGCTGACTAACACCTTGCACAGCTGTAACAGCAAAGCCAAATAATTTGTCTTGCAGTTTGTAAAAGGTTTTGTATGTCATATAAAATTTTGCATTTAATAGTAAATGCTCAGGTCAACTATCATGATCTCACTATTTGGACAGGAACAAAAAACTGGAAAGAAAACTAACTTGTGAGACATTGAACATACGCGTGATGTGCCTTAACCTCACCTTTAACTCCAAGGCACACCTCTGAGCAGGACACTGACAGTCACAGCATGCCTGTCTCCAGCCCTGGTCTTTAGACAACATTCTGCTGGGCTAGATTGTCTCTACATCCACCCCAAACACATCTGACCTGTGATTTCCTGATATTGCCCCTCTATCATGATATAAACTTAGAGATTCTTTTTAGTTTCTTCTCAGTTTTTTAAACTTCTCTGCTTGAGAAATTAAGTTTTAGCTACCCCAGGAAAAAAAAGGAAGTCTCTATACGGTTAAAAAGTTATGCTCTAGTTCTTGTGAGTGCCTGCATGGGCAGTGGTATTCTGATATATATATAACAGAAAATTCTTACAAATACAGAAGATCATTGCATACAACTACCTTAGCATGAACTGAGGAATTCTGTAACTGTTTCGTAACCCTGTTTAAGGATCCCAACATGCAATTACACACAAGAACAATCATTAAAAATTCGCTTCAGGAAATAATGTTGCCAATAAGTCAGTAGCCTCATGTACTCACAACCTGATTTATATCAATAATATTTATCACAGAAATACAGCTTTTGCTTGACTGCATAACTAGCAAATCCAGATAAAATATCAAAACTTACTGAATGAACAACAACACAGTATTTTCCTCCTTACGCATCTCTTTTGTTAAAATATACATCTGCTTGTAACAGATACCTGTTGAATCATGTTCTGCTTGGCCTTTTGTGATAGAGCTCTTAAGTTTCCAAAAGTATTTCTATGGTATATTTGTACAAAGCAGATGATCTCTGGATTAAATAGCTCTCACATATTTGCTCATAATTGAAGAGACATGGCTTGTTGACCCACGTGGTCCTTTCCACAACCAGGTTTGTGTTACAATTAAACTTCACGCTTTCATGACATGAATTTATTTATTTCTCTGGATAGAGAAAATGGTCAATATGAAGACTAAGCAGATACATTACTTATGTAGATGACTATTCCATCTGCATACCTATGTGAGAGAGAGGGAAAAACAAAGTGTGATAATCTCCTGGGAAGTAAGTTTAGTTTTTTCTCTTTTTCTTCTGTTTACTTTTTCTTCACTGCTAGTCTCAAATGCTATTCTGATAGAATGAGTTAATGAAATTCAAACCCATATGATTTTACTGATCTTATTTTTACTAAAACCCAGAAGTTTTTTCCAGCATCTACTGGGCTGCTTGTATAACATGGATTAGATTCTTTGGAGCAAGTATTTCTCACAGGATCATTTCACTTGGGGTGAAAGGTGATAAAAGCATTGGTGCACGAAGGAGAAGGGGGAAAGGTTGAAAAGTCCACAGAACTTGCAGACATTTTGGAACAAGCCATTTAATAAGTTACTGAGCAATCTGTATTTTCTCACATACTTCGGGAAAGAAAAGGTTTGTTTTTAGAATAAAAATGCAGAATGTGAGAAAATTTCCTAAACCAGGGCAACATTTTCTCTGGGTTTAAAGTTTCAGACTTATCAACAATAGTGCCACGTTTCTGTACAATCTGCATAATTGTAGGCTTGTTTTTGGTTGTTTTTTGGTTTGGGGTTTTCTGGTTTGTTTGTTTTTTTTAAGGAGACCCATTCTAGCTTGATGCCTTGCAACCTCCTTAAAATTTTAAATCTTAATGTCCCAATGATGCACTGCAATGCTATGCAGAACTATCACAGCAGAGTTTGAGGTTAGCAATAGTACAAGTGCAAAAGGGGTCTAATCCAGCAATCTCAGCTAATGCAGCTGCTCAGACACTGCACTGTATGTTTTAAAACATTGAGAGGGTTTTTGAAAGCTTATAGCTGCTTGGAATATTTAACAACTTACAACAACACTTACATCGTCAACCAATTTGCCCACCAATCCTAAAACATTTAAAGGGCTTTAAACCTACCCATATGCAGACTCTTCCTGCTCAGAATCAGCTACAGCAATCTGCCACCCACATCACTAAACACAATGACAAGATTATGCTTCCGTGTCTTTGCAGCCTATTCTTCACAATATGCAAATCTTCAGGAACTGCATTTCTGATCCCAATGCAACAGCACAAAAGCCATTGTCGTAAGAAATGGTTTAACCTGTCAGCAACACTGTCACCACAATTACTACCACTAATAAAGATATGATCATAATCTGCCACTTAAGGATCATTAGATACATTATGACTATTGTGTTCTTTTACATAGCTCTTTTATATGGACACTAATTGAGAACACTTGATTTAAATAAAATCAAGCACTATAAATTTTCTTTGACAAATCTGTTCTTAACCTTTAGACCGCGTAGGGTGCTGCTTGCTCATGTAGGGAAAACCAGCTATTAAAAAGGCTAACCCTGCAAAATATTTATCAGAAATACAAACCACTGTAACACTGTATACAAAGAGGAGAGCTTGGAAGACGCACACAAGGATGCTCTGTCCGAACATGTAAATGACTTACATTAGGCTAGGTTAAAACTCCTCAGTACCATTCAAATGCTTGTGGTCCAAGCAACAATTTATAGTGTGTTTGGGAATGGACAGCTGTACATTCAGAAGGATTCAAGGTTTATATCTGTAAAAGGCACAGAGTGCATGACAGAAGTTTATTCTATGTAATTATTTTTATATAATTTTATTGAGGCTGCAGAAATGATGAAAATATAGCAAATGCCTAAATACAAGTTGTATATGCATCTCAGATGCAGCTCTTTTAGCTGTGTCATAGAGTCCTCCTCTCTGAAAGCTTAATTTCTGGAAATATTTCATCTTAGAATGACCATGAGCTGTCAGAGTGACCATGAGAACAAATCAAAACTAAACAAGGATATGCCCTCCCCTCCCCACCAAATTGGAGACCCAGAACATATCAAATAAGGCCTTCCTCACAGAGGGAAAAATATTAATGTTACAGGAATTTGTGGAAAACATGATCAACATTGGACACCTCCCTTCAAGAGAAAGCAACACAATTTGGCAGAGGTACAGAGAAGAGGGATGAAGAAGGTTAGACTGGATGGATGGTATCAGAGACTAGAAGAGCAGGATTTGTCAGACCAGGGATCGCTGTGGCTGCCTGCAATGACCAGACGAAGCACACAGCACACCATGGCTTGCCTTGCCATCCTGGGCACAAGGGCTGCAGCTTCCTACAGGAAGCACTGCAAAGGGCTGTTGCAGGCGATGTTGTATCCAGAGCCATGGGTCAGGGCCACTGCTTTTGCTTAACAGAAATCAAAGGCATATTGCTGCTTTCCAGAGAAGTACGAGAGCTTTCCCATGACTAGAGAAAACTCTTTAATATATTCCAAACTGAACTGTTTCACCTAATTTAAGAATTCTGGCTTGAGATGCTGCAAGCCATGTGTAAATGGGACAGGAAAAAAAAAATCAGAGTTTCAAGCCACGAGAAGAGCCTGGATCTGGTAAGAGCATGACTGGAGAAAACACCACTGATATCCAGCCTGGTCCAGCTCAGAGAGTAGTGCAACTGTCCAAGGGGAGAGAGGGCACCAAGGGAGCGTGGAGAGCTCCCTTTCATTATGCTTCCACTTTACCATGGTGAGCTGCTGTTTCTGCTGTGGAAGTCCCATCCAATGGAGGGAAAGGAGGCAGAAGATGGCAGGCGTCCACACACCTTTTGGAGCCTGTTCCTTCTATTGTGTCTGCGAACAATAGCCTCCTGTTAATCTGTGAATCTCCTCAAGCTCCCTTCATGCCTTTACCATACTGCTTCCCCAGCCCGTTACCTTCTCTGCTATTTACAGCTCTCTGAACCATCGGATATTTCTCTGTATGCCCTGCAAGAAGGTAAGTTGAAAAGAGAAAAAGATGTCACTAAGTCAAGTGCCTAAATTTTCCAGTTTAACTTGGATGCTTTCCATATGCTATCTCTAAAATTTTATGTGATTTGTAGCATGAGCCAGTGGCTGTCTTCTGTTACTGCACAGAGCACACAGCCAAAGATTAACCAAAAACTGGTGCTGTGGCAAAATACTTCCAGTACTGACAGATTCTGTGTTTCTTAATAATTTCAATTGCCTATGAAATCCTGAATTAATGTTAGTATACAACGTACAATTCATGGCACGTTGTTGCCATGAACTTGTTGAATGGGTATGGGGCCATGAGCAACCTGGTCTAGCGGAAGGTGTCCCTCCCCCTGGCATGGGGTTTGGAACTAGGTGGTCTTTAAGGTCCCTTCCAACCTAAACCATTCCATGATTCTTTTCTGTGCCTTTCTGGAAAATACTGGATGGACAGACTGCACTTCGAAATTTCAAAATATCGACAGACATAAAAATACAAACACTACATAAATATTAAGGGATTTTTTTTTAAATTATGCCATCAGATTTTAAGAATTAAATCTTAGCAGATGGTTGTTCTGTTTGTTATTGAAATCATGATGGTAACTTAAAAAGTCATTCTTTATACTGAGAAATACTCTGGAAGTATTTGGATTACTTATAAACTAAATAAACTAATCTTATATTATCCATATACAATATGAACATTATGACTATTTTTTTACAGATTTCTCTATTCCAAATGTACACTATGTTTTTTTTAAATTTAGAATTTATTATTTACCTGGCACATGAAAATCCTGACCACAGATTTAAATATTTTTGTTACATATTCCAAATTTATGCTTGGAATCTGTTCACTTGAACATTTTGGGGTTAACATATCAATGATAAGCAGAGAAACCTCTGCTATGGGCCACACAGAAAATCTGCTATAATCATGCACAGTAAAGACATGATGTTACATCCACTAAGAGTTAAAACTGTGCACATTATGCAAAACTCTATCATCAGTAACAATTTTAAGCGACTGCAGCAATAAGGATCAAATCTTATAGTAAGTCAAATGTGGGGTGCAATGCCACAACTAAAATAATTCTAACACAGATGTTTAAAATCTAATTACAAAAAAAAATTAGATTATTAACTGATCAATCACTCCCTTGAAATGCCTATTTCTCTTCACAGACCATAAATGGATTCAAGGTGAGTTCATCTAGATATCTAATAATCAGAGCCCAGAAATCACTGTGAAATGGAAGTAAAGGTTACTAGCAGGAAATATAGCTGAGCAACTGCATTGCATGGCAGCAAGCCAAAATTCTCAATGATGTGTTAATAACTTGGAAAGTAAAGGTGCAGAGCTGGTGACCAGTCAAACTTGCTGGTCACCAGCAAGTGACAGAGCTGTTGCACGCAGTTTAACAACTCTGCTGATGATTCATCATTTTAAGTGGTATTAATGAATCCACTTTTTTTCCTAAGAAGTTAATGCTAATACATTTTAATGCTTTTCTTCACTAAAAAGGAATAGTTCTTTCAATACAGTGCTGTTCAGTTTGGTCCATAAGCCACCCAATGACCTCAAGCAAAGAGAAAATCCATATGGGCAAGCAATTCATATCTTCATCTCATGAAAACAACCCCAAATTCAGTGATGCTCCACAAAGATGGAAAAAAAATGCTTCAACTGTAAACTACTCTGTATCTATTCACTACAGGGATTGTGACAATACATTATTCTTTGCATTATTTGTTTGGTCTTTTAAATTCCTCCCCCTCTAAATTCTACCACAACTACAAGCTAGTACAATTTGAATAAAATGCCTTATGTGTACTGATGCCAATACATATGAAAATTAGCATTTACCTATCAACACACTGAGGCAAGCCTGAATTTCCCTTAAAATAAAAATGACAAGCAAGCAGCATATAAGAGGTTCCCTCTTCTCCATGTTGAATTATTTAATTAAAAGCCTAAGGTAATAGCTATGTTATTGTTTTGTATGTACACACACAAAAATTTTCTGCCTCTTGGTATGAAGTTACCTCTCCATTTAAAGTTATAATCAATCCATTAACTTTTTCATGGACTCCCCACCATCCAAATGTGGACAGGGTATTCACCTTTACTAGCTGAGTTTCTGTGAAGTCTGATGAATGTACCTGAAACTGCTGTAGGATCCAAGGCCTATAAAGACTGCCTTACTTCAGAAATTTTTTTCTCAGGACTAACCTATCATTTTGTGAAAGATGACATTCTCTTATTCTTATAGATGCCTTTTTTGATAAATTTCTCTCTTCCCCCTGCCCCCACAAGCCACCCCTTTGCTCTGTAGGCTCTTGTTTGAGGCCTCTTCAATACCTGCCATCCACTATGACAATCAATGCCAGCAGCATCCGTTTTGCAGGAAATCATATAGGTGATTTCACAAAGTTGTGTGAGAACTCATAACCATCATAAAAGAACAATATAAACTTTAAAACCCCCTCCCTTCAACTTTTCATGCTTATAGGAGCTGTCAGCAGCAGTCTCTTTTCCTTTTTGATACAGATGATACACATTTCAGAAAACTGCACTGAATATGTAATTACATAGAGATAGGAACTAGCCCTTTGAAACTCTCCTTCCTGATTTATGGGGCATAAAAATCTCTCTCAAAAGAAGCAGTAAGACTCCTGTTTCCTGAAAAACTCCAGATCACAGAGCAGTATATAAAATTCTAAAGTCCCACCCCATTTCTCAGTGCATCTTTTAAGCGGCAGATTAGGTTTTGAATGATCTTGAGCAGCAAAAAACCAGACACACCCTACCCTCAAATATACTTTTCAAGAAAACTTGATTAAAGCTGGTGAGCGAAGAACTTGGGACATTGTGAACAGACACAAAGGTATATACTGTGCAGGCCTGATGTTAACAGACAGAGCCTGTTGTTCCTGAAAAATCAGATGTGAAAACATGAAAAGCAAATGTTGATTTTTTTCCCCACAAACAAATATATATCCATTTAAAAAACTTTGTCCATTGTTCTGTACGTTATCTATATCTCAGAAGCAATGATAATCAGTGCGTTTCTGTTGAAGTACCGAATGAGTAACCTTCAACCTAAGGCTGAAGGCCAGGTGACCCACCTTAGAGACATATTTACATTGTTGTTTTTAAAATGCACTTTATGTCATGTATTTCATTACAAATTTTTAGATTCCAAGTGTGTAACAAGGAAATAAATGAAACATAATAAACATGACTTACAGAGATGACCTCAGAGCATAGGAGGGACTTGGCTGTGGAACAAACAACTTCTGGAGATGTTCCAGGACTACAAACTCCCTTTTTTTCAATTAGATGATCTAACAGACCCCGTGATGATCCAGCACAACAAACGAATTGTCTGAGGATGTGCCAAGTAGTAAAAACAGTAAAACATGATTTTTGCCTCTTAGCACTAGGAATTCACTCTCATTAAAAGGGGGCTCCTTCTGCAAATAAAATCCAGTACTGTAATACCCAGCACTGAATTCCACACTTATAAGAAGATCTTCTTTTTCTAAAAACCTGTAAAAGTTTGCTGCAGGACATTAAGAAGTTTAATATAGGGACTACCCTTCATCAACACAGTGTAGTGGTTAGCAGGCTTCCAAGCAGTCCCATTTCAGACAGTTTGAAACCAAAATCAAAGCAAAACCTAAACAGGATTATCTAAGGACTCATCACTGTGTAAAAATAGCTCATGTGTTTGATGCTGTCATGAAAACACATTACAGAAAACTGAAAAAAAAAGGTGTACATATACAGACACATAAACACTTTTCTGATGGTAATCACACACACGTAGAATTTAAAACAACAGAAGATATCCAGCACAGACATAAACTAAAAGGTGAAAGGAACCCACAAGAGATGTAACCCATGAAAGAAACAACAGCAGTTTAATAGTGAGAAAGCAGTGCTACGGGGGCCTTGGCTGGCTGCTTGTCTCCAGGTGTGCCCCAGTGCACAACTCATGTGTTTGGAGTGCATTTTCCCCCACTTGCTTTCTCAGCTGAAAAGCTAATGAAGTCTCAACAAACAGACTTAAGTTCAAACATCATTAATTCTGCTATTAAGGTATATCACTAAGAGGTTCTCCCACTTATATAGTTATGAAGTGCCTGGCAACAAGGACATTTATAAATAATTTCTCTAAAGAAGGAAAGACTGACCTGAATTTTATTGCAGATCACTAGCTGTGTCATTCTTTACAGTTTCAAGCCCCAGAACAGTAGCAAGAAGATGACAGATTCCCCCAAATTAGTGCACAAAAGGCTGCTGCCAAAATGGCATCAACTATTTTGCTACAGATTCATAACACAAATGTCTCAATTGTTCTTTTAAAGCATTACTTCTGATGAAAATTAACGGGGGCCTTCAGACCAGAGCAACACCAGGCACATCTAAAGCTGTCTTAAAAGCAAAGGTTTCAGTGAAGCCATACTAATATGAGTATGGTTGCTGAACTGCAGGCAAAGCACATCAAAGGGGTATCTCCTCTAAAAGCCTAGTTCAAGACATCAGATGGCACCAGCTCTGAAGCCCGTGCCTCTCTTCCCCTACAGGGGAGCGAGGAGTGAACCAGAAAGGACCTGTTCCAATCACCCCTTCTGTGCAGTTCTCTCCCTTCTTCCTCCACAGTCACTCCACTACCACACATCTCACGGGTCCAAAAATATTCCTCCCCCATATGTTTGGCATGCTTTGGTTAGAGGACAGCAAGCTGTTACACATTTCTTTCACAGGACCAAAAGCATATCTAGTATGAGATGCAAGAGCCTGCATTTTGGCCACAGAAGACACGTGCCTTGTCTTTTGATGGGGAAGGATTATACTGTCCAAGACTCTTCCACGGACACTTCAGGACATGTGGCCTGCTCCAGCTGGAAGAGAAGCATCACCATTCACAGCAGTGTGGTTTCTGAGGAACACATGAAAGGTAGATCATATTAAAAAAATTGGGATCTCAAGTTGCATGCAAGGTTTTTGTTTTCTTGTTCAATTTTCCCCTGCTTAAAAATAACTTCTTCACTTATAATAGTAAAGCTGAATACCATGGAAAGAACTGAAGAGCAGCAAATCGTTGCTCTAAGGTGCCATTAATGTTGTCCATTGTCCTGACATCAATGCATCCACCTCTCACAAATCTGCACAGCATATCTGTCATCAACGTTCCTGCCAACATGCTGCACCTCTTAGGGTTCATCCTTTCTCTCCAGTGTCACCTGAGTGTCCAGTGATGACAACGATTTGGCAAACGCAGAGCTGACAGGTAGGTACAGACTTCCCTTTAAGAACATAAATATGGTTCATTTAATTGTTTTGAATTTAGTCAGGTCCTCTGCAAAGTGAACAAAGATGGCAATTTTCTCAGCCAACGTTCAGCTAAAAAACAGGTTACGATCCACTGCTCCTGGTGACTTCATTTCAAACAAAAGGGCATTAAAAAGCATGAGATTGCAGTAGGGGAAAGAACTGATGGGTCAGAGCTGACTTCAGGCAGCATGTGAAGAATCCCATGCAGACCTGAGGAAGACAAGTTAATGTAAACATGGACTCATTAATACACAGATCATAGAATCATGGAATCATTAAGGTTGGAAAAGACCCCTAAGATCATCAAGCCCAATCTTTGACCAATCACCACCTCGTCAACTAGACCACAGAGCCAAGTGCCACATCCAGTTATTTCTTGAACGCTTCCAGGGTTGGTGACTCCGCACCTTCCTGGCCAGCCCATCCCAATGCCTGATCATCCTTTCTGTGAAAAAAATTCTTCCTGATGTCCAGCCTGAATCTCTCCTGGCACAGCTTGAGGCTGGTGTCCTCTTGCCCTGTTCCTGATGAAGTGCACCTCTCTTTCCCATCTCTTTTTAAGACATGGCTAGCCCACCTAAAAATTTATTTTGAATCTCTATTTGCAGTACTTAGTAAATTATGCAATTCTGACTAAGATCTGAATTAGAAAAGATGAAAGGTAAATTAGGTCATAAGAAGACAACCACCATTGCAATCAATCAAGGTTTCATAATTTTAAAAAAATGAAACCATTCATCAGCCACCAGATTTTTTCTCAGTCTCTGAAGAATATGTGACAACCATTGAGGTTGGAGGTGGCAGAATTTTTCCTAGATGCCTCCTGATGCCATTTAATATTTTATTTCAACATTCTTTTGATCTCCTCTCCCAATATAGTCTCTACAAATACCATCTCTACAATCTCTAGTACTGACATGAAAGAAAGGCTCAAAACTTTCTCAATCTATGGATGCCTATGTATTGAATTTTAAACTACTGACATTTTAAGAGGCATCTCTAATGTATTTACTGATTCTTTGTTTCAGCTCTAGCTTGCCTGTTATACTCAGGAGCACAGGTATGAAGGCAACTGTTAATATGCATTTAAGGCAAAATTTTATTTCCAAGAAAGCTTTGGTAGATAAGCAGATAATGGTAGGATGGAAGGAGCTTTAATGCATCACATGAAGAAGAACAGAGACTGAAGAAATATGCACCTGGCCAGACCTCAGAACTGTATTAATTGGGGAAGATGTGCAACAAGTGAGATGCTGAACAAACAGAAGTGGGAACACTGTTGTGAGAGAGTAGCTGAAATGCCATTTACCACACATATCAAAGTTAAAATTGTTCAAGTGATGATCAGCATAGATAAACATGCCTGAGATCCACCCAAAGCAAACCTGTGAAGAGCTGTAAAAAGCAAATGGAGTTCTTGAAAGAAGAGTTTAATACGGGGTTACAGGTATTTGAACTGCTTTTGGACACTCAAAAGAGAAAATCTGGTACTTAAAAAAAAAACAAACAAAAAAGAAGTGCAAGTATACCATTACCTGTCTCAAAAGAAAAAAAGGAAAAGTCCTTATTTTCTGTAACTATGCCAAAAATATAGGTTTTCCAATGACAAAAATGCAGAAATCTTCCAGCTGATTCCCCTAGCTTGGTCCCTGTCCAAGTTCCTCAGCCTTTTCTTGATTTGTGGAGCCAAAGTATCTCCTTTGCCTGACAGATATAGAAAGACATAAAACTTTCCTATAAATCCATTGTTAAAACAGATAAACAGACAACACAATTATCATGAGAATACTCTGTCAGTCTCCCTGTGACTGTTTCAGTACTTAGTTGACCCCCACAAATAAAATTTGTGAAAGGCCTTTGAAACAGGAAGAAAATTGTCTGCTGATTGTCTTTGCTTCACTACTCCCCAAACACATTCAAAGAATTCTAGAAAATGAGTGAGACACTATTTCCCTTTGCAGAAACTGCTGCCAAGATGAGCCCTTACCTCTTCCAGAGGAGCAGACCAGCACATCCAAGCTGGAATCTGTCTGTGTTCATTGCTTAACCAGAAAGAACAAAGGATCATTAAGTCTATTACACAAAGAGAAATTTTGGAGATTGTTCTTGGTTAGAATGAAAAATGTTTCTACACACTTGGCAGCTGCCAACCTCCCAAAATGAAAATGCCTCCTCACTGTCTCCACAAAGTAAAATTTCCACAGTGATATGTAAACAGATAATGTTCTATGTAAAAGGGTAATTCAACAGATCAGAAAACAAAGCAAAATATATGGACTGTTTTGGATTGCTCTGAAGTTTGGCACATTGATGGGGACTGAGGCAAGAGGCAGGAGAGGAAAGAGCTAACATTAATGTTGTTAACTTAAGCATCTGTAATTAAATGCATATGTAAATCTGAGATACAGTAACATTTTTGTTTACCCTCACCAAATTAACTTTTCTAAATGTTGCTGTTCTTTTCCTGCTATATGAAGGTGACTGTTCAAACCATGGCTTAGACTCTGAAAATGTTCTCTGTCTCAACACATTCCCCCAGATTTAGAGTATAGCATTCACTGAACAGCCAAAAAAGCAACAGCAAGACAAGATTTCAAGTCCAAATGTTAGCCCAGGCACATGTTTTATGCTTATAAGACAGTGTATCTGAAAAAATTATATATCCAAATTAATTTCTAGCTGATTAGTTTTCACTTGAGAAGAGAGGATGGAAGAGACAGGCTAGGCACTGAATTTAAACTGTGCTCCCAACAGTATCAGTTTACATAACATGACTTGCAGAAAATTGAAAAATGGTAAGAAAAATGCTACAACTGGCATTTGTATGCTTTTGTTTTGAAGAAATGTTAGCAGAATTCTTAAGAATCAAACTACTTTTAGAAGAGAAACTGCATACATGAACGCATGATTGCAGGGCCAGGAAAATCAAAGAGTGAAGAAAAGAGCTAAAAAGAAAAGGGGATTGAAGCTGTAGTGAAAAATGATGGGAATAAAAGGGTGCTGCTCAGTAGCAGCGAAATTTAGTGCAGGTGGAAAGAAGAAAGAAGAGAGAAAATCCTTATCCAGATGCAGAGAATCCAGATGACAAAGAAAATAATATAGGTATTTGACAGAAGAGGAATATTAGTGGGAGGAATGCTTGTCAGCTCCATATTCCCTTCCCTTGAATTCAAGACTGGAGTAACCCTTTCCTTTAAGTTTCCTTTTAAGTTTCTTTAAGATCACCTCCCCTGCTCTTCAAATGTGAGTATCATAATCATTATAACTGGTAAAACCAGGAAAGAGAGCAGAGCTGGTGGCTGTGGTGGGGGAGATGAAATATAAGGAATTTGGCTATTCTTTAGAAAAGCCTTGACCATTATGTAGATTTAACTTCTTCCCTGACCAAAGTGTTTCATGGTCTAGGGCAAATCCAAAGAAAATCCTGTTGCTAGAGTCCTGGTACTCAGGGAAGTACTCAGGGAGTACCAGGATCTAATCTAATCTAAATCTAAATGCTGTCAATATGTACCAAGTTCTTCCCTGTAGAATGAAATACCTGACAAATTCCACAGTTTCTTCACTCTTATGCCACGAACAATAACTGTTCACTAACGTCTCATTAAGCCTACAAACCACCATCACCTCCCCTTCACAGCTGACAGATTTATGAAATCACATCTTTCTCATAACATATGCATGATCTTCTGCATCACATTACAATTCCAGCTCTGCCAGCATATTCCAGTCGTTCCCTACACCATTCAGTAGGGCTGGAGGGTGGCTGCAGTGTTCCCACAAAACTGTCCAAACTGCTGCTGACACTTATTAGGGACAGAGCAAAGGTGGCATGTATGTGTCTCACATGTTTCTCAGTGAATTTTGTAAAACTCACCACTCTAGAAACCATGAACTATCATCACAAATCCTCTGAATGCTCGACATCTGGACTGTGAATTCTGGGCTATGACTCCTAATGTGTAGCACATCTTCCCATTACAGCTGTCAGATCAGAAAGAGGTGCCAAGTCTTGAGATCTGTCTGTGTTAAAGATACCTGAAATATTCTAACCAGTAATTTGCAAAGTATCCCCAAAGATGCAAGATCTGATTTGGATTGAGAACATCACATGTAGTAAATGTATGTATAACAGCTTGGTATGAACTAAATTAAGGATGTATCAATTCCAACTGCATAGGCATGTATTCTTTCTGCCAAATTTGTTTGTTGCAGATTTAGATTAGAGTTTTGCTATTTGAGTAAAGGATGTGGTTATTTTCTTCCACATCAGCAGCCTGTGAATTTCTAATACAGTAATTTGAATAGAATCCCTGTCCCCACTATTTCCCTGAATTACATAAATACAATGTATTGCACAAATTATATAAATTGTACATATAGAAATAAGATGTATTACATAAATCAGTGAACTATCCAGCTAGGAGCATTATTGAACCAGCAAAGATGTTGCTTTAAGTCACTAGTGTTTCAATGGTTCAGCAGATTGCTGTGAGAACTGCCCTGCTGAAAACTGTGACATTTTGGTGTGGAGGCAGGGGGAGAAGACGTGTAAGAATGAGGGGAGGAGAAGGAGGTTAAGCTAAAGAATGAAAAGAAATAAAATAAATAATGCAAAGACCTTGCCTGTAGGAAATTCTGTGCAGGTTTTGGGCGGGAGAGGTTGCTTATCCCAGCAAAATCTAGCAATTATATTCTCCTTAGTTTTCACCTCTCTGAGTGAGCACTTTTTCTTTTTCTCCCATCAAAAATAAGCCACACTAATCCTGCCGCATTTCAGCAGTGAGCAATATCAATATTACCCTCCAAAATTTTTTGTGATCCCATATTACACTCATTCAAACTGCCTTGAAACAGTATTTTAATATTTATGATAAAATCAGACCTACTCATAGAAAAGCACATGGAATAAGTTATATGACACATTCGTAAGACTAGGAAATATTGATGCTCTGCTCATTATTGGAAAATGAAGAAAGTAATGCCAAGATGGTGCCTTGAGTAAAAATTGGAATCACTTACAACACTTAACTGGATGAATCAAAGCCTGGAGATGAGCTTAAATTTCTGACAAAGTTTAGTTCAATCCCAGCCAGAAAAGCCTCAAGCAACTCCACTGTTCTGAATTGTTTTAGCTTTTCTAAACAAATCAGAACAGCAAGTGCTATTGGAGGCATAAACAGATTTCCTATTTAAAATGCTCAACTTTAAGGCTATTGACCACATTCCCTCCCTTCCTGTCCCAATTTAAACTTGGCTTTCACATCTCCTGCTGAAACCTGAGGTGAGCCAACTTTGAACCAAATTTAGTTTTGTCTGCTTTTAATTTGATTGGACTGGCTTTCAAAACAAACCCGGCAAACTCTCACAACACTGGGATTTCAAGTTACTGAACTTCTTTTGCATAATCTTTCCCTTTTTATCCTAATATTACCCCTTATGCAGGGCTGAGAAAATATGAAAAATACATTTTCAAACTGAGGTGTTTTTTTTTTTTTTTAGAGGATACAAATCATTTAAAAAAATTGAAAATTAAATCGATGTGCTCATCAACACTTGAAGCAACACTCAGTATGTATAGGGGGATGTGCAGAAAATATGGTCCTAAACTAGCATTGCAAAAAACCCCCAAACTCATTGATAGTGGAAATAACCTCAAATCAGGCAGCTTTTAAAGGCATCACTTTGACAAAGGTGCCTCTTACCAGAGGCCAACTAAATGGCATGTTCTCACAATCTTACAGCCCTGCTCTCGGATGTCTCGCTGATTTATCCTCTACCTGCTCCTGTCAAAGTTTATTAAATCTTGTTAAAAACATCCCAGTATGATTACCAAGCAGAACTCAGGCAGCTGGGATACTCCTGTGACAAGCTCAAACTAATCCCTCCTGGAAGACAGGAATGCCTTACCCACCACACAGAGTTACAACAGATGCTCTACCACGGAATGGACTCATCACCTGAACATCAGCTTCCTGCCCTCCCTGGAAGGAAGTTGTAAAGTTTGAAACAGAAAGGAATGAGCTACTACATCATGCATTTACACAGGAAAAGAATTCCTAAATCACTGAAGACTGAATTCTTACTCTTCTAACTCTCAGGAAAGCTTTTCCTGACTAGTGATCCTGCTTTCTTACATCACAAGATGCAAAAGTAAGGAGGCTAAGTATCCCTGTCAAGAAAAGTTAGAATATGGACTCTCCAGCCAGTCTTTCCCATAGCTTGCTTCGATTTATCTTATGTTTAGATGAATAGGATCTATAGCCCAAGACAAAGAAAAGCTTCTACTGACCACAATGTGCCAAGATTTTACTCTTACTACGGGATCTATTTAGAAAACAAGGAGAAAATAATCTGTTTTGAAAATCAAGTTTTAAATTACCAGTCCCTCGACTGAGTATCTAAGGCAATCTAAACAAAGAAGCAGCTTTGAAGAAGCTATTACTTAAAATGATAGGCTAATTATATAGTTTTAAAGTATTGTGTCCCACATGCAGGTAATAGAATAGCTATATATATCTACACACCTGGGCTAGCAGTAAAAATATTACAAATATTTGCTTTGTTATATTATTCAGAATATACTTCATTGCTCTGGCAGCAGTGTGTTAAAATCAGACAAATAGAAAACCAGTTAACGATTAATCCCTGCTAGGTCTACTACTGCCAAGGAGTTGGCTGTGGAATACCACCAGCACTCCTGCAGAAGCAAAAGTTAGTCCAGGTACTACTTTTACTGTTCCTACTTCCTCTAAGTGAGTTCTTTCCTGAAGTCCAGTCTTTTTAAGATTTTAGTTACTAGTCTTCTGCAAAACTCCTTTTTGCCGTGAGGCCAGGTTTTAGTTTCCCCAGGTAAAAGTACAGGCTTAAGGTTGTTCTGTGCTACCCTCTGTGAAATAGGTTTTTTTTCCTTCTCCAGGTTCAGTGTACTTTTGTTATTTCTTTCCCATATACTTCACACAGGAACAGTTTCCAGCACCAAAATAGCTCGTCCACCACTGGGAAAAGAGAAAGTAGACCCATTTTCCTGTACACTTCTTGAAATGGTCTTCTTGCCAAGCATTGTTTCTCATCTGTTGTGGAACATGACACCCTATTTAAATGTCAACATGAGTTCAGCTGGGGCAACCAGGGTATTTTTGAAGTGGCTCTACTCTGAGCTTCTTCCCTACTACCATCAGGTTACTAAGAGACCACTTTTAGTCTCTGGATTAATAATAATCCCAATGTGCATGTTATTTTAACCTTTCTATACACCAAAATTAGAGGAACTGTTAAATTAAGAATTTCTCATCTGTGCACAGCTATTGGTACTCTGCCATCTACACGTTGCACTGCATCTCTAAAGCCACAATCACTGAATAACTCAGGAGTCTGTGAACTAAAACTAAGTTCCACGGGCATTTGTACCATGGCTAGTGTGGACTCTCTTAAAAAGTGAAGGGATCTGACACAAAAGCCTGCATCTCAGCAACAAGGCTCCAGATGTGCATTATGAATATTGAAATATGAAAAATTTACATTAAAATCAACACACAAAAAAGTATTGTTTAGGTAGTCACTAAGGAACTACACGCTTACTGATTTCACAACGCTGAAAGTGTGAAAAAGCTTCAAGCTCTTGGTTAGCTTCCAAGAGAAAGGCAAAACATATAAACACTCATAAACCCCCCCAAATAACGTGTGTAGTTAGTTAATGTAGCTTCAGAAAAATGTATCTATTTAAGATCCCCAGATACCTTGACTTTTTATCTGTTTTAGTTTTCTGTTTTTGTATCATATCTGCCAAAGAGAGGGCAAAAGAGAGGAAAACAAAAGATCAGGCTTTGTTTGTTTCTTTTAGAGTTTTTCTGCCTAAGAAAGCACTGCTCTCATACACCCAGTGTTCTTAAAGGGAAAGAAGAACTGCATGTCAACTGATAGTTGCCACGAAATAGTTCTTGAGAAGATCAAAGTAGATTCACCATTCCAAAGGTTAGCTTCCACCGCTGCCTCACTATCTCCAGAGTATTTCAGAGGCATCTTTGAGAACAGCATTTGCCCAAACACACAGCCAAGAGTCAAGTGCTAGGAAGAAGTTTCACGGGATGTCTTGAAGTACAGTACTTGGTCACAGAGGAGACACTGACCAGAGTCAGCTGCAAGCAAGCCCAACTCCTAGAAGTCAAAGGATTTCTTACATTGTAATCTCAGGATTTTGGTCGCATTGCAAGTTGTCCGGTAGTTATTTTTTAGATAGTGTTGATAATGTCTACTTTTGTTTAAAAGTAAATGCTTAGGACATCTATGTTATGAAACCATATAGCTAACACTCAGTGAGGTATTTCTCGTATGTGCTTCAAAGCTTGTTTCAAAACAGATGCTAGAAGTCATAGAAAGACCTTCCAAAGAAGATACGTATAATATCTAAACCTTGAACAATAAAAAACCAAAATCTTAATTGAGAGTGTACAATACCTTAGAAGAAATACAAAGGTTTAATGGGAGGGAAATGCACTAGAATAATCCAATTTATTTGATAGTCAAAAGTGCTAGAATAGGAACAAAAATGTCTAAACCAGTCAATGCAAAGTGTAATGAGATACCAATATTTCCCCACCAGGTGCTTTCAGGTCTTAAAAAAAGCTAAGCTTCTGAAAATCTCTGCAATTCATGGCTAACAAAACCAGAACAACATAACTGGTAACTGCACACCAAGAAAACTTAATACAATACAGTAACTTGCAATTTGTGCATACTCTTCCACTTTTCCTAGGAAATGTTTAATTTGTTGTCCCAGACAAAACAGCCTTTGGTTATTACAGATGACTATTAAATTACAAGAACTATACTCAAATAATAACTACAAACTCTGCTAAACAAAGCAGCAACAAATAAGTATTATAAAAACAAAGAGGATGCCAGAACAATCTTATTTTGGTCCTCAGCATGGACAGGAAGATCGAAGACTGTAATTGAAGGTTGGTGTATCAACTTTTCCGTAGGTCATCTAGCTGCTTTCAGTGAGCAAAGCCAGCTCCTTTCAGCGTGATTCAGGGCAAAGGTAAAGACTTCTTTGAGTCCTGCTTCACCTTCACAGAAGCTGTGTGGAACTGCATCCATACAAGGACAGCAGCAAGGAAAAGGCTACAAAGCAAGCTCCTGGTCAAATAATATGAGCAAACATGTGGACAAGAGAAGGACTGTGGATAGACAAAAATAGCTTCTCTTATTTCAGACATTTGAACATTGTTTTGGACAACTGGAGTCTATCCTCATCTCTAGATCCCTTTGTAAGTTTGTATTTGGATGGATGTTTTATTTGAGAAACAGTGACACTTGGATAAAAATAGGGTGGCTGAATACCTGTTTGGTAGGTTCTGAATTTGGAGACAGCATCTAAACACTTGCTCTATTATTAAAATATTGTAAATTTGCTTACAAAATTAGCAATCATTAATTCTTGTACTGTGCAACCACCTCCTGACTCTGTAACACCACATACTAGTGGCCTCTTCCCTGCATATTAGCTCTAATGAAACACTAAATCATTTCATTTGTGAAGAAATGTTAATGCATTTAAAACCTCATGTAAGGTCATGCACCTTACACAGTCCACTTCTTTTGTGTTGTGTATCACCAGAACCACAGTGATCTGAAACCGTTTTACACATTTCTGAGATAAGCACAGCTGAACTTAACACCATCTCATAAGAACCAGGATTTAAAATTACCAGGATTTGAAATATATGTCAGTTCATTATCAAGAACTATGAACTATGTATTCAGCTGTTACACGTGCATTTCACTCATATTCAAGGTCTAAATTATTTCTGCCCCTCTCCAGAAGCTTTAGTTGAATTTCTTTTTAGAAAAACCACCGTTCACTGGCCTGCATTTGTAGACCTAACAGTGCAAAATGCCTTAACGTAAATAAATGTTCATAGTCAGCAGAAACCAGTGCCTGTGATCCACAGGAACAGCGAGCGCTCACAGCTACAAGCAAAGCCAAGGGAAGGGGAGGGGAGAGGCAAAGTTGGCTGAGGGGGCAGGGAAGGAAGCTGTGCTCTGAAGATATGGTGGAAATTTTGTAATTGTTTAAAATTTGGCAAACAACAAACATCTGGCAACCTCCGTAGCAGCAGATTCTGAGTCCTGCCTATGCTTTGGTCCCTCATGCAGTGCAGCAGGAAGACAGTCACACATTTGATACAGCCTGAAATCACAAACCGTTTTAGTAGTAATAGCTATTAATAACTCCTCTGCTTCCCAGGCAAGGAGGAACCAAGCCTAAACATACAAGAACATCAGTTCTGCTAGCTTATGTGCCAGCATGGAAAATCCGGGCTCAAAGAGTCTCACGAAACTTGAGAGAGCAGACATATGGGTAAACTATGTCTCACTTCTGCATATTTAATGAATATTTACCTTTATGGACAGAGATTTGAAGGGTATCTTTTTCTCACTGGAATCCCATCTCCAAGGAATTTAGGTCTGCTTAAGCTTTGCTTTCCACATTTTTCTACCTATTTAGAAATACATATATAGTTAATAAATATAACAAGTCACATAAAGCATAAGGTGTACCAAACTACCTTCTCTTTTCAGTATTTTTAGATTTGGCTTAATATATTAATATGGTTAGACCACGGTCAGGTAAGGGCAGCTCTCACTGCAATAAAGAGGGCAAAGTTTAACTTAAGCTCTAGGTATCATATCTTCTATAAAAAGAAGTTACTCAATTTAGAATTTTTAAATTTAAATATGGAGTTTGAACTCTATTTTAGGGCTGTTTTTAGACTTGAATGAGTATTTGATCCAAGACCCTTGGAGCTTCAAAACACTTTTGAAAATAATTTTCTTTAGTGAAAAAATATATTTCTCATTTAAGAAATTATATTAAATATGTGTCTGATATGAAAGGCCTGAATGTTATTTGAGGGATGGGAAAAGAAAATATGCAGAAGTGGTGGAAGATAAAGCAAAAAATACCACTCACACTTCTATGAGAATGTGACAGACTGCAGAGCACACCGAGAACAATTTTGCCATGTAAAAATTTCATTCTACTATTTGCTTAATTTAATTATATTCTACTGGCAGAAAACATTGGAGCATTCCTTATCTTTTTGACTTTTTTCTTAAAGATGAAGAAAGAAAGTTTCCTTCTTGTCACGGTTAGGGCAGACCTGGCAATCTTCAAACCCACGCTTCAACAGATCAGCTTGCTGAAGGTTTCCCCACTTGCCAAAATTAGTCTCATTCCGGGTAAACACCTGGCACCTGTTTCCATGGTCTATTTCAAATGTCCAATTTAAATTTTTCATTTTAGAAGTCTCTTTCCTTGAACAGGAATCATTTCATGGATCACTTCAGGCGATGAGCAAGACATGGTGACAGTAACATCTTGTGATATGTATTTGCCAAAAATTGTTTGTAAAACACAGGGAAACAGAAGTTGCAAGAATTAAAAAAAGGTAGTGGAGCGTATACAGCAAATCCACTGTTCTTTCCCTACTTTCTACCAAGAAAAAGAGAAAGAAGCATATTTCTCCACAATTTAAAAAATTTAGCAGGTGAAATAACAACAGCTTAGCATAGTCCTTTCCCAGCTAGGGCCAAATACCAAAACCTACCACAATGTGATTTTAGGATCTCATCCACCCAGTGCCCGGTGCGCTGTGCTTGCACTACCTGTCCCACGTCTGCAGTAAGGGCATGGAGCCAGTGCAGTGCCTCCTGGGCTCAGCCTTCTACAGGAGCAGCAAGATCAGGATCATTATTTGGCCAACCAAAACTTCCTGCTCTGAGAAGCTGCCCCACGTCCCAGGTGCCTGCAGACACCCAGCCAGGCCAAACCAGCCTGCCTGGGATCCACACTTCCGACTCAGCAGACAGGAGGAGGCTCTGTCACGGGGCAGTGCTACAGGGCATGGGGCTGTGCCACCGGTGAGGGCAGGAATTGTGCTGGGACCTTGTTTGCACGCTGGTAGGGAGGAGCAGCACAGGAGAGCAGAGCAGGTGTGTGCTGGGCAGGCATGAATTAGACGGGAGTGGGAAAGGGAATGAAGAGTGCAAGATTATGTTTTGCTTTGGAGAGAGCAGGACCTGCAGTGGGAAGGAAGGGAGCACAAGGTTAGAGTGACATGTGTGACAGAGCACATTTGAACAGGGTTCAAATTTGGAGAAGCCAGAGGCAGAAAAGCACGGGGCTTAAGATACTGGCATGGGCATCCTGGATCAGGGAGATGAATGGGATTCTGAGGAGGATCAATTTCTACTTTGGAAAGGAGATGTTGCATGAGTACGCTGGGCTACCATCCTTGTCTGGGATTTCCTGGACAGAAATAAATGCACATGGCTTTTCCTCCTCTGCTGGTCTTACTGCAGCTGTACTATACAGCTGATTTACACCCATGCACAGAAATGCCTGGAATTTTTCAGCTTATGGCAGCCCGATTAGAAGTACTGTATCATAGCTTGCACAAGCTTCCAAAAGTTTGGAAGTCCCTAAGGAAAATGTTCTCAAAGTCAGGAACGAGTGCATAGTTGTTGCTGCTGACAGCAGCAGCTAAGAAAACTTGGTCTGGAAATTCCACACCCATCCTTTAGCCCAAAGGTGTAATCTCTACATGGTGAAGAGTTAAAGATCACAATACCAGGCATGTCAACATAATTACACAGCAAAGTCCGCAATCTCCCAAAAAGCAATTGCTCTCCAACCATCCAGCCCCCGAACACACGCAGAGGACAGATGAAAGGTCTGCTACAGTGAAAGGGGCTTCACACTGTCCCTGAAGAGATTTTGATCCCCTCAGAGGATCAGCAGCTGCCAAAATCTATTCTTAGATATTTGAAAAAATTAGAGCATGTCTGAAGATGGGATACATTTTTCCTTCATAAACATAATTTTTATTTTGTAGGAAAGTTACATAAAGTGCATTATTATATTTAGTACACCTCTAAGGAAGAGGTGCAAATCCATTCCACACTATACCAAAAAGTTTCTAATAAAATAAGTTTAGAAGACATAAAGTTTACACTTAATGGGCCATACAGATTTCTAAATGAAATAAAATGAATGGCCTGAATGGCATAAAATTAATAAATAACCTCTCCCAATATACACTTAAAAAAAAAAAAAAAAGATTGGGGAAACATTTAAAGGATTCTGCTATGGTAGCCACATATAAAACCAGGTACAGCCATCAATTTTGTTATGCACATTCCTGTAATGCAAGTTAAGACTGAGTTCCAATCCTATTTGAAACCTTTAGGCACTAACACAAACAACTGAGATTCATAAAGATACACCAAGGGAAATCTAGGAAAAGAAGTGCATGCCAACGATAGTAATGCAAAAAGCCATCTTAAGCTTTAGATGCAGGCAAAACTTCCTCAAGAAAGGAAACATGATGCCTTGTACAGATAAAAGTAGCACAGTAAACAATTTACCAAATATAAACACACAATTATTAGTTCACAGAGTTTAATGGAAGGTACTGCCACACATTTCATAAAACTGAAGCCATCTGTTCAGAACATCTACAGTGGGAAAACACAGATGAGAAAGAAAACCCCAACATCAAAATGTTTCATTCATGGGTAGAACTGAGAGCGGAATTTGTTAAAGAGCACTTTGTTTTTGGAGCCAACAGTCATAATATCATAGAATGTCCTGAAGGGATCTACAGGGATCATCGAACTCCAACTCCTGGCCCTGCACAGGACACCCCAAGAGTCACACCGTGTGCCTGAGAGCACTGTCCAAACACTTCTTGAACTCTAAAAGGCTTGGTGCTGTGACCACTTCTCCGGGGAGCCTGTTACAGTCCCCAACCACCCTCTGGGTAAAGAATCTTTTCCTAATATCCCGCCTAAACTTTCTCTGACACAGTTTCATGCAATTTTCTCTGGCCCTGTCACCAGTCACCACAGAGAAGAATTGGTGTCTGCCCCTCCTCCTCCACTTATGAGGAAGTTGTAACTGCAATGAGGTCTCTCCTCTTCTCCAGGCTGAACAGACCATGGCTTCCCCTCAAGGCCCTTCATCATCTTCGTGTCCCTCCTCTGGATGCTCTCCCACAGTTCTCTATCCTTCTTGCATTGTGGCACCCAGCACTGCTCACAGGAGTCATGGTGAGGCTGCGCCAGCGCCGATCAGAGGAGGTCAATCCCTTCCCTTGCCCAGCTGGCGATGCTGTGCCTGATGCACCCCAGGACAGTATTGAGGGTGATTTTGCTTGTGTTGAAACACAGACAGCACACTGCTTAGAACAGGTTAGAGAACACGCTATAAGAAAAATGACCACATATCTACGGATTATAGTAACAGGAAATTAAATTATATACAGAGATTGGCTGAGTCCTAACTTCAGGCCAGTTGGCAGAACTGTTTTGGCACCCAGTGTATGTGGCAATTCTCCCTGCGTTCCTTCTCTTGGCAACAAAGAGTGAAGTTTCTCCTGTGGTACTGCAGAATGGGAAAGGGTGACACAGGAAAATTAAACTTATGTTGCTGAACCGTTTACTGCTTTGAAGCATCTATTTCAGATGCTTCATAGAAGCTGTTGTTTCATGGTTGAGAAAGTTATATCATATTGCAGGAGTCTAAAATTGGGCACTGTGAGTACCTTTAATTTGTGATTTTATCCCTAATTATGTAAAACTGGTTCTGTTAATTTAATACATTTACAGTAGTTTTTCTGGAGACAGATATCTCTGCAGTGTTTTACTAATTTCTTTTTCTTGTCTTGCTGAAGTTCTGGTTCAATTGTCTGCCACAGATGTTCTTCAGCAGAAATTTCACTGCAATTAATATTCGAGTTCTTTCTTTTCCAGACATTTACTTTTTAAAAAGAAATCAAATACCTGCACAGCTTGACATGAGTACATTTTGAAGATTAAGTCTGCCTTGAATACTAGAAGAACTCCTTCAAGTTTGCTAGATTGTGATGCTGTTATGGATACTGCCTTGTCTCTTAATAACAGATTTTAAAAGAGCTTAAACTCACTGGACCTCACAAGTCCAAAATTCTTAGAAAGTAGAATTAAATTTCCTTATTCTAACATAGTTTATTATTCATTACTTATTATTCTCTTTATATATCAATTTAGTTTTGATTATTAATTTCTTAGATTTTAAATATTTGGTATCATGATAATCCTGTATTTCAAAATTAAAACTGTGAAACCCTTAAAACTGACTCCCAATTTTAATTCCCTCTTAGAATTATTCTGTTCCATTGAAAAGTAACTTTAATGGGCAGAAAAGCAGACAAACAGCTATTTTCTAATAATCCAAACATTATAGTTGCACATTTTACCCTACATGCCCTGATACTTCTGATTGTTTTAACTCTGTGGATTTTAAAGTGTTATAAGAACAGATAAATTACATGATGGCTAAGAAGCCTGTACTTACTAGGCTGGCTGAGGAACTCATCCTCTAGAGTTCTGGCATCCTTATTTCACTTCAGAGTGCTTTTGTGCAAGCAAAATGTTTTTCACCAAGTTACTCATTATGGTTTGGGAAAATATAGAAAGGACTTTTAGTGTTATTCACTTCAAGGAGTTTAGCATGTTTCTGTACTAATTTAATATGTCCTCGTAAAAATCTTTTCAGGCTCCATTTTTACCATATGGTAAATACATTAAAAATCCATTATACATACCCAATATTTCCTCATTGTGGTATTTTTGACATAATTATAGCTTCTTTTAAAAATAGACAAAAACATGTTTAGCATTTTCCCCCAAATTAAAAGCAAACAAAAAAAATCTCTTCTAAAGCCACGTGATCTTGCAAATGAATTAGAGCGAGCAAGGACAGAGGCGTTTTAAAGTCTGCTAAGCATTTCAAGACAGATATTAACAATGTAAACACAGTCTGAACCAAAATAAATTTCAAAGGTATAGCTAAGAACAGCCTATTCTGGATTTGAGTTTATTTTTAAATTGATTTCAGCCTAAAACTGCAGTGCTACAGTATCTTGTACAGATCCATACATTACATCTTACCAGGAAGTACAGTTCATACTACATTCAGGAATCCAAATACTAATGTTACTTTTTAAACTTAGAATCAGTATTCATTTTGAACCTGGGTGACACTGCAAGAAAGAGAAAAAACCCCCACAATTTAAATAAGCTTATACTGTTGGACAATGTATTAGCGTTAAGATCACCCAGTTACTGTTTCAGAGTGGGTAAGACTAGAGCACTATGTATATGTAGACCTACTGATTTAATCACTTCTGGGTTGGTTGTATTTTTTTTTGGAAACTCAATAAGACCCTCCAAAGTAATTTTGAAAATATGCTTTCTAAAAGTGTGCTGTGTAAATAAAGTCTAACAAGGCTGAAAACTAAAGGTGCTCTTCTACATAAAATGTCTAAATCGACAACACATACACATGACCATTTCTGATACTTGGAATCTATAGAAGGACAATGCTACATTTTTATGGTTTAAGTTGATATCTAAAATAGACTCCGGACTTCAGTCCTCTGAATGGCATTTCACTGCTCTGCATCATCAGTTGGAGAGAAAAAGGTTTTCAAGGAATATGAATAAGAAGGGAATGATGCCAAGTTCCTAAGAATTTTCAAGCAGCAGTGAAACAAGTCCATCCATTAAGGAAGTCACTGCTCAGTTAAAGAAAATGACCTAAAATCTTGCCTTTTTAAAAAATGTGGTGAACGATTTTCATTTCAATTTGAACACTAAAGGAACATTGAAAGTTTCAGATTCTTATTAGGTGGGGGGGGTTTTTGTGTTTATTTTTTTCTTCTTTGCACTGGCATGAAGTAGCAGTGTATCAAAAATGTTCTGAGTAAGTAAATTTTCAAGACATGGACACAGAGTTGATGAAGAAAGAAGTGCTGCTTTTTTTTAGGGAAAAAAAAAGGCATAACTCATAAAGAAAACAGAAATCAGAAAAAATACACCTGCAGGGACAATTTACGAAGCATGGTTAGACAGAATCTCATGGTGTCTCAAGGAACAGAGGACTGCAATGCATGAACAATGTTATGAGCTCATGTAATCACAGACAATCATTCAAAGGCAATTAGCTCAGAAGAGTTCAGAGTACACTGGCAGTGCTCGCTCTGCTCCACAGGCCATAAACATGACATGCTGATCTATGTGAGCATGTCAGAAAAGAGCAAAAGTCCTAACTCTAAATTGTTCCAGGAAGAACAGTGAGGTCAAGGGTATGACCTATGACCGGTGCCTGAGGTTCCTGCCAAGGAAGGAAATGTGTTAACGAACTTGCAAGCAGCACACACCAGCTGAGTACCTCGAGTAAGGCAAGAAACCACAAACTGCAGCATATTAGACAATTATATTTTGTCTCTAACCAAATCTTCTGCATAATAATGAAGACTTGCTTAAAAGACAGAATTACATGCCTGAACTCCAATTATGCACTAAGTTTAATTAAAAAAAAGGAAGGAGAAGTTCCCTGCAATTCCCTCCACAGTCAAGAATACTGAAACTGAACTAATGTCAGATAAATGTAAGGACTACAGAGTAAACAAATGAACAGTCTTGCTACCTTTCAAAACTCATTGGATATGTCAACACAGATAAGGATCCATATCACAGATATGGGCTTTTTTCCTCCTAGGAATTTCCTAATCCACAGTAAAGGATTTTGTGCAAGCTTGGTAATATAAAGTAATTCCAGCACACTGTGAACTAGACTGCTGTCCCAATCAACACTGTTCAGGTGCGTTAGAAGCTTTCAGTTTCTATTCTGCACTTATCTTGATCAGCCCACTTAGAATTTCTCTAACATGTCAGTCAAAAATTAAGAGTCACAAGAGCCAAGAGGTCAAACCACTGTTTACATATCATTTGGATGATCTAGGTAATACTGGAGTGGTTGTGTAGTAACAGGTGGGATAGTGCCCAAAGTTTAATCCTGATTGTTAAATACAGATTTTTAACAGAAAGAAGGAGATTCCAGTAACAGGTAGAGGACATAGTTCTTTAATACACTTTACAGGAATCACTAACATGAACTGATGGGATTTTCTCAAATCAGTTCTGGAGTACAGTGTCCAGAAACTGTGGCATGTACAAAGAACCTTACCTGTAAAGAAAGACTGAACAAACTGTGTTTTATATAGAAGAGATTAACCTGAAACAAATACAAAATACTTTTTAAAATGCAGGAGACTATTGCAAAGAAGATACTGATTAGTTCAGTCAGAGAGAACAGGAACTATTTACCTTAATTTGTAGCAAGAGAGTTCAGCTTGATTCCACGAAAAGACTTACAAGAATCACATAAGCACTGCAACAGGTTAATTCAGAGGATCAACAAAATCTTTAACACTGGAGGATTATCAAGAACAAGCTGGAAAAATGTTTGTCAGGTAGAGCTTAAATATAGCTCTTTATCAGGGAGGTCCATCTTAAAGGCCTTTTCTAACCCTGTATTTTTATTATTTTAAGGGAGACCTCATTTTAAGTTCACACTTATTTCTAAATTCAACCATGTCTTTGCAGAGCATACTTTGAATTTCATAATAGTGTATGCAATATGTCAACCAAATGGAACTTTTCAACAGTTAAACAAGAAAATCCATCATCATAAACCTAATCTGCATTGCTCCAACAAAAACCTGATCTTTCTTCTACTTTGATGGATGTAAGCTCAGGTTCAAGTTTATTACGAAGATAATTATTTTAAATATTGATAAACACCTGAAATTTTCCAGGACCAAATTGCCCTGCAGACAGGAAGTTGTGTCCTGGCTTAAAACAGTTCAGGCTGTCCTTCCTAGACTAAGGGGGATATGCAGGCTGTCATCGTCATTGACAAGTTACAGCTGACATCTCAACCCAAATAGTGTCTCCTTTTTAATCCAGACTTCCTAACAGTACTGCATGAAACATATTCATCACCAAACTACAAAAAGCAATTTGAAAATTTCAGTGAACTGCCTAATAGCAGACATTTAAAAGTAGCTCCTAAACTTTTAACAGTCCTTAGTCTGTCAATAAAACCTTACCAATGCAGAGACTTTAAAAAATAGACAGATGACTGCATTTACACATCCACACTGCTGCATAAGCAACGTAACTGTGTACAGTCAGTGACTGTCATCAATGACTAGCTACCTAAGTTTTATACAAAATATACATATTGGGGTACAAAACACCTAGGCACCTCAAATTAAAGTGCTCTTGAGATGGATCAGCAGCAGTGCTTCCAAGCTTGCCTATTAATTATATTGCCCAACAACTTCCATTATAAGACCCTGCTATCAACTGCTTGTGACTTTGCCAAATGTTAGCTGCTGTGCAGAAAATGCTCCGTGCTGAGAGTAATTTTGGAAAAATTAGCCAAAACAGGTCATTTCTGTGAACAAAGAGAATATAGATTGCTTTGCCTGGCTTAACATAGTCTGATGACATCTTAAAATCAAACAAAAAGCTCACAAACACAATATAATCAAGTCTGAGCATCCATACGCTTTAAGACAAGATTTAGAAGTCTGCAGGGCAATGTAAACTTTAAGATAATGGGACCCATCTGCTATCCATGTGAAAATCTGCCAAAATTAGTCAATTTTCCAAGGATTTTCTTTTTGAAGTGGAGTCAAGAAGGAGAAGAATGTTGCACCTGCTTGGTACATACTCGCTTTCCCTAGGTGGAATGCTTCAACCCATGAGAAATTCTGTATTCCCAAAACTGCAGTTGATTTGGGACCATGGAAATCTGGAAAAAACATATGCTCCCCTTGTCTTCTGTGCAAGATTCAAACATAATGGACTTAGAAGTGGTATCATCAAAATGCGGAACAGGAGCAGGGGCTGCTACAAGAAAAGTTACTGGGACTGCAGATTAGTTGAAAAGGGTAGAGAGAACCTAGAACTGGTAACTGTGGAGGACAGATCGGGCAGGAGTGATGTCAGCCAGAACTTGGTCGAAGAAAAAGATGGGCTGTTTCTGGAAGGAAACTGAGACTAATGGAAAAGTGAGTGGAAATGAATCTGATAAACTATGGACCTGAGACTGACAAGTATCTTGATAAGCAGTGAACATCAGCTCAGAGAGGTCCTGTGAGATGGAATTTATTTGTGGCAACCACAGACACTGTGTGCTAGAGGAGTGGAAATGGAAAGTGTTTTGGTCACACTGACATGACTGTGCACAACACATCAAGAACATTTCTGGTGGCTCATGTCAAGCTGATGTAAGATCTAGCATGTCTTATAAGCTTATTTTAATACAAATACAAGAACTAGTAAGACACAGACTCTTCCAGACTAAGGATACCTGTGTGACTCTAATTCCCTCCACACCATTCTCCCTCATGAATCTGTTTTATGATGCAATGTCCAATTAAATGACAATGCCCTGTTTTTCCCAGCAGGCTTCCTTCCTCATGCTAAGCACAAAACTGACTTCCTCTGGGAATGAACAAGTGTTATGCTGTAAAGGATACTTGTTTTTAGGACTCTTGACTCCTCCCTTGCAAAGCTGTAGTGAATGAGTTAATGAACTGCAAAAGTCATTAAAGCAATTGAGCATTTCTTCAAAACAAAACAGAACATGAAAAATACTCTCTCTTCTAATTTCATAGGATTTCAGTGTGAATTTAGGCAATTATTTTAAATCAAGCATTCATCTCAGCTTTTTGGGGTGTGGTGTTTTTTGTTGNGGGTTTTTTTTTTGTTTTTTTTTTTTTTTTTTTTTTTTTTTTTTTTTTGTTTTGTTTTGTTTTGTTTTGTTTTGTGTCCCAGATGCTGGACTTGGCAGCCATGCCACTAACATACAGGTATCATGAGCTCAATACTTAAAATGTAACATGTAATTCAAAGTGCTTACCAGAAAGCATGGAAAGTCTTAGAAGCCCTGAACTAGATAAATATAACCCACCTCAAAAAAATCCCAAACAACTCAACCCATACCACAGTTTGACAAATAGTTGATAATTAGTCTATGAGATTCAGTTTCCAGGTGCCTGTGCTACTAAAATCTCCTCTCAGTCAGCTGCTACGCACATCAGTTTATTGGTATTTGCGAAATCCACATACATGGTGGTGGTGAGTGCTCTAAGAAGCCTCAGAACGACAAATCAGTCTCCAAAGCACTGTTTAAATGGTTCCTAGCACCATATCCCAGCCTTCCAGTCATGCAGGCCATGTACCACCTTTCCTCACCGTGTAAGTAGGATTACTGCACGTGTTCACCACCTTTCACCTGGGAAATCTGCGCAAACAGTGGTGTGCAAAGTCAGAGAGGAGCTCACCCTAACCAAGTCAGCCCTGGCTCATGCCACAGATCCCCCACAAACGACGATGCCCGAGGATCAGACTGCCAGAATTAGAGCAATACAGAGAGCTTGTAAGGAGCTTCCCATCAAAGGGCAGCCAAGAGCGGATTCGACAGTAGGCCTGCTGTGGCTGCTTATGCCAAAGCGTAAAAACAAGTGCCCTTGCAGGCATCAACCAGGAAAACATGAAGAACAGTCTTCATGTTTAAGTGAGCACGAGCTCTGTGCTTATAATATTAACAGTTATGAATGAGCTAACACTTTGCTTTTGCTTTAAACAAAAAAGTGAGAAAAATGTCATTAACTTCAATTTATGAATGGGAAAATAACTTAGGAAGAGCTTATCACTGCCCTGAGTATTCACAGCAGCATACTGGCACTCTTCTGCTAGAGATGTGCTGCCTCTCAGGGAGTTGTTTCTCATGCTTATGTTCACTTGACTTTTCAGATGAGAACAATTGTACTTATTTCTGTTCAGGAAAGTTAAGTTTTTCATGCAAAAATGATTAAAGAAAGACTTCAAGGATGTTAAGTTGTTAACTGACATGTGAGTTATGACAGCCTATATAAACTTCTAAAGCAGTCTTTGAGAATTGTTAAAACACATTTCCAACACTTGACAAAAATAGCTTTCAGACCAGTGATATTTGCTAAAATACATGCAAATCTACTGCATTAATATTATGAAACAAAGAATCCAAACACAAGAATTCTTTGATATCTTAGACATAAAAATATGAGATTCCCAGTCCACAGCAAAAATCCAATAGTCTGTCTTGCAAACCCTATCTGCAACCTAATTGATGGAACTACCAATTGGTGACATCAGGTCAGATCCCAGGATCTGACAATTTTATTTCCTCTTCTCTCTTCACTTACTTTCCTGCAGAGATTTCTACAGCTCTGTAAAGCAAATGCATGCAATGCTTTGTGAATTCTAAACACTTAACGAAACATTACACAAGCATTCAGAATGACAAGTTAAGTAACCTTAACTGAAAGCAGACCTTGAGCTACAGCACACCAAAAAATATATTTGGCTCTTACAACAGCATGATTTATCATTTGAAAAACAAGATTTAAAAATTGTGTGCTTTGCTAGGTTAGGAGTTACTTTTCAGTGATACTAAAGTGTATTGCTCTAGCACTAATTTCCATTTGCCTTCTTCCATCCTCATGTGAGTTCACATTTTACTAAAGAAGCTCTGAACCCTGAGACCTACAAATGAGCTCTCTAAAGTGGAGACTTATTTGCAGCTGCATAAACATATCTGCACTGCTTTTCCTATACTTCACAGAAATTTCCCGTATTTCAAATAATAAAGGCAAACATGGCACAGCACATGGAAACAGCCCTGATGTTCAAAAACGGTTTGCAGAAAGACACTTAGGAACACAAAACATGGGTCTGATTTTCCTCTGTTTTTTGGTAAAAGAGAAGATACATTAGAAATAAAGACAAAACCTACTTTTCGTAGGAAATCTGGTAAAAATTGGTAGTGTGTTTGGATGGTTTCCTATACGTCCAGAAGATGGGTTAAAGCCAGTGGTTACTGGCTAACCCTTGCACTGAGCCTTTACAGTGCTCTTTGTGGAAGCAAGTCATAACAGTGACTTAAATATATTATTTATTAGGTAACACTCTAATATACTTGGCCATCAGCTCTCAGCGTACCACTGTCAAGGTTCAGTGTGCCCTGTGAAACAACAACCAATCCTCTCTAAAAACTTTTTTTTGTTAGAAACTGGCTATGCAAAAAAAAATTGGACTAAAAATTAAAAGACCTAGTATTTTTTAATCCAGAGTTATTTTCTTTAAACACGTTCTAAGAGAAAAGAATGCTTGCATTCATTCCAAGTCACATTAATAAAAACATTAAAGTAGAACAGATTTCCCTCACCCAGGATAAGTAATTGAGGATCATAAGGTCAGGAGTTCATGACTTAAATCCTCTTTTGGATGCAAAGACCAACATTTCATCATGTTTCCTTCTTAACTCCTTACTATTCCCTTATGGAATTCACAGTCTAAGCAAGAAAGAACTTTGGCTCTCATGAAAATAAATCTGTCCCATTAAAAAATACACATTAACCCCAGCTATTAACTTGGAGGACTATTAGCAACTTCTCCTTTGCAAAATATGACAAATATGACCGTAAAGTTTGTAATTACTCAGTCTTTATATAAATTATTGCTCTTCTAAGTGACACTCTGTAAGACTATGAAGATGAACCTGTCAGAGTAGAAATGTGTACCAAAGATAATTTTATTTCCAATTGAAAAGGAGTATTAGCTATGACTGATGCCATAGTTTTAAAAACTGACAAAAACACAGCACTTGACATACCATATATTTATGCAGGGCCTGCAAACACACACCATTTCCCAAAAAAGCAAACCTTAGCTTTAAAAACATTAATTTTCATACTATTTCCATGAACCACTTTTTCAAAATGTGATAAAGGACTGGTACCTGAGAAGAGTCCTTCATAAGCAGAAAATTTGCCATCGTGCTGCTAACTGGACGTGGCTCCTAGATTCATTTTCAAAACTCAAAGTCAGTTACAGTACCAATAATAGCTTTCTCATGGAATTCATGGAAGGATACCACCCCAGCTTCACATAGCGTGCAGATGCACAGCCATTCATTAAAAGTTACAATACTAGTTTGTGGCAGAACTGAATATTCTCGGGCGGTCAGGAAGTTATTTTTTTCAGTAAAACATTAAAGTTTAATCACAGACCAGTACTCCCAAACAATGGCGTATGTCATGTAGCGCAATGTAAGCCCATTTTCTATCTGGTACATGGCTTACCACAGGCTAGAGCCTTCCTTAAGGGGCAGTTTTGATGGCCAGCCCTCCACACAGTGAAGCACCTCACAAAAAACCAGTTATGAAACCCTGATTCAGATGACCTACTGCCATTTTTGGTTGTTACCCCCACACCCCAGCCCAGACACTTGCATGTAAGAGTTATTAATTATTATCAAAGCATGGGAATAACTTTGTTGCTAACAGCCCATCTTGAGCTGTTTCAGGGAACCTGGGGTAGAAGGCAGAGCAGTTTAGAAGAGCCACCTAGGGCACAAGTTTCATAGAGGGATTCTCAGCAGTCCTTAGTCACTGCTGTTTGACGGACTGCCTTGGGTCTCCCCTGACCTTTTATAAATCCTCTTACTACCTACTCATACACACTATTCCCTCCAAGGCTGTCGCAAACTTTAAGCCTTCAGTTTTGCATCACTGGTGCCAAGTGCTCTGGAACATAAAATGGTTTCCGAGCCTTCTTGCCGTATTTAAGCTAGTCTTATAACAGACCTACTTCCTCTTCAGCTCCAAGACTGCCTTCAGGCTCCCTAAGAATCAATCATGCCAGTTGTCTTGCAGCAGTGAATGCCAGAAGATCCTAGAGATAGGAAACCTGGTTCTGGAAATCCCTTTTTATACCCCTGAGGTGGGCTGTAATAGCGGAGAAAGTGAAGTAAAAGGGTATGGGAGTGTATTTAAAAGAAGGGGATGTACACACATACAAAAAAAGAACAACACGCCGCAGCTACGATAAGACACTGCTAAGATTCCGGGAAAGTACATTTAACTGTCATTTAGTCTGGAAGGGAAAACTGATCCACAGTCTGAATTCCCACAGTGCTGGTTACAGCGCTACCCTTGCTGCGAAAAACACGCTGCTCAGCTGCATATGACAGGAGGAAGAAGTGGGTAATACCACCTGCATTCACTGGCATGGATTTTAATGAAGAAAAGCATTATAAAGTGCACCTTTTTGCACGTTCACAAACAGGCTTCAGCACATGCTATTCTCCCAAAGGTCCTACACGGGCAGGATTTCATCCGACTGGTTGATTAAAGAGATTAGTTCACTTAGTCATTACAATGAGTGTCACATTTCTAGCGAGCACAAGAAAAGGCCCAGGCTGTAGCAGAAAACAAAGCTCACTTTACCAATACCAGTGAAGATGATTTTCTCTCAACTGCAATGAATTCAAGGGTTGCCAACCAGGATTTTTAAAACACCATTTTTAGGCAGAAGAGACTTTTCTGCTTGCAGTTCACCTCCTTCTCATTATGTGAAGAAATAGGAACAAAGCACATACTTAGCAAAATCCTGGGAAAAAGGCAAGACTGGCTTTTTCTGGTTTTAATATTACCTACATGGCTCTCATTTCATTCCTCTACTATAATTTTATTTACTGTGAATTTTGTGTCTTTCCAAGACCAAAAAAAGAAGCACCCCCTCAACCAAATGAAGAAATGCTGCTGTCTCCTACAACCCCAAGTGCTCCTTGGACATCTTCCTTTTCCCCACTTCCCCTGGTCCCAAATATGGACTTGATGATACTGCTAGAGCCACATGATGAGAAATCAGCAAGTGGGAACTATTTCACTGCTGCTACCCCAGTGAAGCTGAACACAGCTATAACAAATAATTGTAAAGGGGATTTTATGTTTTAAATTGTATAATATCTACCTTATGAAGGCGTTTTTACCGAAGATTGACAAGTGTGGGAAGTGTGAATAGTGCAAGTGTTCACAAATTATAAGGATCCAAAAAAAGTTGAAATGCATGTGTTATAATATTGGGGAGAGGGGAAGAAAGTGGAGGTGTCATAAAAAAAGGAAAAAAAGGGAGGCATTTTGTGAAAAATTTACCTAGAAAAATTAAAATGGTACCATTTCTTGATCGACTTTCACATTTTGCTGAACTGCACCTGCAGCGTTTTTCATGTATTTATCTGAACAAGCCTTTAAAAATGCCTTTTTGTAACAAGCACTAATAGCAACTTCACGATTACATAAGACAAATAGAGCACTCTCGTAACACATACAGTTTATCTAACAAATTTATCCGAAGTCTATAGCCACATAATCAAAGATTAATTCGCCTACCTCACTCTTTCTTTAGAAAGTACAAAATCCTAGGAAATTCTAAACATACAGCTATTATTAAAATATATGACTCAACAGTAATGAGAAATACAACCAGACTGACTGCTTTAGTACTGTCATAATAGAAAAACACCAAAATACAACATTTTTAGGAACAGTGCATATAATCCCTTAAAAGGTAAAGCTTCTGTAAATTTTTATGGATTACTGAAATCCTCCTGTGTAGCTAATTCTAATGATCTGTCTTACAGCCTCTTATGCTCTAATGCTGTAGCCTGCTCACGAGACTACCAAAATGGCTTACTAAATACAAACATTCAAACACAGGCAAAGGAGTGCCAAGGAAGCTGCAGAGCTCAGTAAACCCCTGCTCTACCTCCAGCAAAGGGAAATGTGGATTTTCAAAAGGCACTCTTCCAAAAAAAGATTAGAAAGCAGAGTCTGGAGCTGAGAAGTTCCTCTGCAGGAAAACTGAAATAAAATAAAAAAAGAAAACAGGATGATGTGTACTGATTGTAAAAAACCCCAGCAGATTTAACATGGAAGAAGAGGGCTGCAAAGGGAAGCTGTTTTGATCTCTCTGACCCAGAAGAGAGACAAGCTGACTTGTAGGTATTTTCACGGTTTTAAAAAGACATTCTCCAGGATTTTTTTTTCTTTGTAACAGACAATGCTGTGCCTTAGAAAGACTCTTCAGTCAGGGGTTAGGAATCCTCTTTCTTCTACAAGGAACATAGTCTCAAAAATCTGGATGCAAAACAGACATGTTAAGAGTTGCAGTTTATAGATCCAGCATTTTAACTCAGGAAGAATTGACCGATCCCTCTGGAACCAAATGGATGACTGGAGCTCATGAGGGAATGATTAACAAAAAGGAAGGGGAAAGGACATGAGCTCAGTGACTGTGACACAGATAACCTAAACCAGATTTCTTAATGTTAGTCAGTATTTTTTTGTCCTTCAAAAGTGATGCAGCTAGATGGCCTCTTAAGGATTTTATTGCATTTTTAAACAGGAATTAGTTTACTATATCCAATACACTTCCACATATGTATCTTTTACAGATATACAAACCGAATTTATCAGTACCATAGGCAAAAGAATACTCCAACTCTAAATCAAGACCACTCCCACCTAATAAAAATATTTTCACTTCTTACACTAAAGTCCTGACTTATGCCTAAAAGAATCTTAAAGACACAGAAGACCATATGTTTATACAGGGATTTCAAAATAGACCCGAAGTCTTTGTTTACTTACTCCAACTCATCCTCTCCAAAGGAATAGCCTAAGAAAGTGATGGAGAACTTTACAGATGCTGTCAAATAGCTATATGTAAAAACATTTTCTACTTAGTGACAGACATGCTGCAGGAGGATGCAGTTTAGACTTTTATTCCCCAAAGCTCTCAACAGCTGAACAGATTTCCTCCCCATGCAACACCATATAAGAAAGGATAATATGTTCAAAAACTTATTTTTGGACACAGAGAGACTCCATAAAGTAAAACGTCTCCATATTCACTTTATTGTACAGTAACAAAGTGGGGAATCGTTGTATTTGCCCTTAACTCTTTGGTAACATACTCTGTAAGAGACGAAAGGCATAACATCACAGTCCAATTAAAATGGATTTGCTCCCGAAGTCTGGAAAGTAAGTCTTGCCAGACTCAGTTGCCAATATTTTGTACAGAAATCTTTTTGACTCCACCCATAAGCAGTATTAGTCCTTGAATGTTGCCAATACCACTGAAACATTGTGGCTTGAAAACCACAAAGTTTTAAATGCAAAATACGTAACAGATGAAGCAACCAGCCTGTTTCTTAAGCAAATTACTTTTTGCATAGTATACACCTACTGTACTTGGGAATGGTTTCTTATCTGATGCATGTTACAAATACTATGAATCAGTGTTGTCCAACAATTAGAGGTTACATATGTTGCACAGTCTTAAAATAAAAGCATCAAAGGGCAATAAAGTCACATTTTGATGTGAGTCAAAAGAAGTATGTAATTTCATACAAAGGCTGAAGTGCTGTGGCCCATTTACAGAAACCATACAGCTTCCAAAGACTTCCATAGACACAAGTACCTCTAAGTGACTGCAGCAATTACATCGTGTTTTCTGCACCTTTCAGTTTTGCATGCAACACCAAACATTGATTAAAAAACCCACTATTTGATAAACGCACCAACTGCTGGCCTAGTTCTAATGCATTCACAAGTGTCCACCATTCCCTTCCCTCAAGTGCAAAGCAGCAGCCCCTTCTACAAAACAAGTAACCAAGTGTATATACCAAGGTGCTTCAGAGAAGTCAATTCTCCCAAAATTCAAGTACCAATTACTTTTCTGAATTCCCACATCTTGTCATTTTCCCTCTGAATTTTCAGTCTAGGACACTGCATGTCAGACAGTCATTGGACCGGGCATTTTTTATTACCATATCTGTTCTTGAATGCAGACTTACATTGCCCTAAAGGGAGGACCCTGCAGGGTTCTTCAAAGGTTTTTTAAAACCCTCAGCACAAAAAGCAAAACAAACAGCATGCTCAAAGAAAAAAACCAAACCAATATCAAGTCATTCCCCCTTTTGTGATTGTAGAGAAAAAACAACCACACTCTTGCATTCTTCCGAAGGTGGTTCAGCTTTTGCAATAAATTGGGTTGTAGAAGAAAAGCAATGCTCTGACCATAAAACACACAAATCCTTACGTACACAACAGTTTGCCCACTTCCAACTATCCCAATTGGTCTAATGTAAGTTCTCTTCCCACAAACTTGCTTTACACTGTGTAATTAACAGGATGAACAAAGGAAAAGAATATCCATCTCAGTCACCAAGAAAGAAAGAGTACTTTATTTGTACTCTGTTCCATAACCACACTGCATCAAATAGTGCTTTTTCAGCAGTGAAGGTCAGTGGACTGTATTATATTTATATTTACATGAAAGGGCAATCCCATCATTAACACTTACAATACAAGTAGTGATTTGGGTAATGGAAGTTCATAAATCTACCACATTCAACAACATAAAACAAGGCTATTGAGCTTCAAAAATTTCCTTGAATGAGACACTGGCAAGAAGGCAAAGTAAGTACTATGAAAAAGATAAGGTGATCTGCCAGTTGTTGAGTAACACTGTAGTTTTAAGATCTAACACTGTGATTTTCTGGAGAATTGCTGGTTTAGTTCTTAAACTTGCATGACTGCAAATGAAAAGCTGCACACATGAGCCTGTCCTATTCAGGATGCAGCTTAAGTTCATATACAAGTTATCTCATATTAGAAAGTATTCTCCTGTTTTAGTTGAGTTGGGCTTGATGCACACTTGTAAGACCAGCATGAATACAGAGAGCATATAGTTCTTTTCCCTGGTAGTATTTTAATGCCCTTTATGGAATGAAAAGCAAAAAATCCTTCTCTTGATTCTCATACAGTAAAAATTTATTCTGGGGTCCTATAACTAGTTCTGCAGAGACTTCCATCTTGAGCTCTCAAATTTATTTTAAAAAAGACTTCAAATAACTAAAATAAAGATGCAAAGGTAAAGAAGAAGATATCTATAAGCACAATGGTCTATCCCTTCAATTTGTATTGCTTTTTAAATGCATTCTATCCTAAACAGCTCAGGAAGGTAGAGCCATTAAATTGGCCTTTTAGCCCACTTCTGAGATAGAGGAAATGCCCTCATTTAAATATTTAATACCTATTTTCCAGTTCTTGAATCTTCTAGCTGGAATACAGTGCAGACAGAGCATAGTTTCATCCTCACTTGAGTGAGGGACACCTGAAGTAGTTTTAAACAATTTAAGGTCAGATACCTGAAGTAGTCCTGTGAAAGGTGTGTACAGACTACATTTACCTGTTTTCCATATAAACTGCTGCTTGTTTTCCTATCTTATTTCCTTCTCCTAGGTATTTATGAACTTCAGTAATACTGGCTTCAGTTTTAAGAGTTTGATATATGATGAGAGCTTCGCAGTATGCCAAGGAAACACAGAAGACAGAGCAAATACCTGACAATTTTGGACAAGTGAAAAAGATCTCGAGAGACTGATGTGTGATTCTGAGGTCAGGCAGATGACATGAAATGAACCCATGCCTGTGCTGGTTTGCAAACCAACACTACTACTCTAAAGTAACTGTTCAGTCACATTATCAAGTCAGACTACTGTAAGAAATCTGCCTATCAAGCTATTTTGGAAAAGGCTGTTTCAGATACCAAAAGGTAGTTCTATCCACCTTCTTTAATTAGCACAGTGTTAAATCTGCAGCCAACTTTTCAGTATATCAGTGATTTTTCTTTCCAGTTATTTGGTTATCAGTACCTCATTACTAACATTTGGCATTTATTTCTTTGCCTTGTGTTGGTAGGTTTCACTGGATGCCTGACACTGTCTCTGCTTCCAACTGGAATACATCAGACAGACCCTGACTTTGTATGCAAATTTAGGAAAGACTCAGGCAGTGCAGTGCCTAGAACAACAAGAGTCCTGGCACTTGTGCTGGGGTTAACAAAAACCCTCACCATTCAAAAACTGCAATAGTCTTTGGATGACATTTTGGACAACGGAAATTCCAACCCTGCCATGTAAGTTTTCTCAGCAGCTCAGGATCTTAACAAATACTGCCTTTACCTGCTGGTGAGGGGTGGAGAGGAGAATAAATATTTCTCCCAACTAAATGTCTTTCAGAAGTTCATAAAAACTGAAATCGCAGATGATGAAGTTTTGACCTTCCGTTTTTGAGCTGCCTCACTGGAAAAAAAAGGTAAAAATGTAAGTACAAGCACGTTCATTTTAACTGTGATTAAAACCCAGGTCAGCAGCACTCGGCTGTCTCCCTTTCTCTTGGTGTGTGCTGCCACCACGAGGATTAACGACAAAATGCAAACAATACAGGAGTTCCTCAAGAACACCTGGTGAAGAGGAACCCTCAACTGCAAATCTTTCTCTGGTCAGTCCCACTTCTGGGTTTGTTACCCCATTCCAGCCTATCACTCTTAGTCCCCTCTGAAAGCCTTGAAAGGGTGAAAGTAGGGAGAAGTCAGGGACAAGTCAAGCAGGGAAACTCTCCAAACGGGCTAAGATGTCCTAAACTGAGAGTCTACAGCTGAGATTCCACACAACTCTCATTCCTCCTGCCATGTTTACACACAATTTATGTATCCAGGATTTATTGAAAGATAAGGCCTTCTCCTAATCATCTTAGTGGTCCACACAACCATACAAATTTTGGTAAAGAGTCCAGTATTCCTAGACACAGTAGCACTACTTCATTAACATCACCATTAAAATGTCATGCATGCTGTTTTGATAAACAAATCCGTTCACAAATTTACAACAACAGCAACACAGTCTCAAGCAGTCAATTAGTCATTAGTTTTCTTAAAATGTAACAGGACAACCACATCTTATTTTTTTTTTAAATCAGAAGAACAAAGCATTGGTAGTTTTATAGATTATCAAGATTGACAGATTCTCTTAAATTCTTCAGCTACAGCTTTTGGTAGCAGAACAAGGCTGCATCAGAACATTTATATTTACAGTGCAGTAAGTTGATATACACAAAACTGTAGTAGTCAAGGATGCGTGGTTCCCTGAGAAGACAAGAACTGGTAATGACAATATTCATTCACCCATAATAATACCAAGGCAAATTGCTGCTTTCCCAACATCTTTAAGGAAACATGACATCCCCTAAATATTTATATTTAAACCTTCCTAATCCAAGTATCAGTTATAATATGCTATCCCTTCTGCATCAGAAAATGGAAAGGTTTCTCAGCTTTACTTTTTCTCCCAAAACTTGACATGCCTTTTTCAGTTTGAATCAGTTCTATCTCAAAATTCAAGGTAAAATTGTGTTTAAAGAAAACTATTTAGAGTGATTTAATGAAGTTAGGAACACCCACCTGAAGACCTGCAAGTTTAGTATTCACTCATTATGAATGAGTTTCAAATGACTGATGTCTGCCGTTCATATGCATACCAGTACTGTAAACGTGCACATCACATTGCTCAAAAAGAAAGAGGATGAACCTATGGGAACACTTATACTCGAGCTTTCCTCAAGCTCAACGTGTTGGTGTATATAGAAGAGTAAAGCCATGTGTCTTGAAAAGTGATGTGATTTTAGAATCACACACAACTACCACATCTTGGCTAAAATTTATTGCAATACAAAATTTAACAGATGGGAATCTCACGATCTCTGAAGAATGGGTAATTCCTTCAGTGAATTCCATTGCTTCTATGAGGTTTAAATCAGGATATCAGATGGGAAGCTCAGGCACCAGTCAGCAGAAGAGTTTGGCTGTTTGATCAACTAATTTTCTGGATGAGTAAAGTGATCTCACCTATGTCTGATGCATTCAGCAAAGCAAAAGTGAGAGGAAAGCTCAAGAGATGAAAGGTAAACAGCTTGCAAAAGAAGAATCAGATGCACCTTGAATCAACACCACTCTTGTCTAAGACAAGTTGGTTAGACTTACTGCTTTACAAGAAATAGGGTAATGCAGTTATAACCCTGAGTAACATTGGATACCGCCACCACTCAAACCATTTCCACTAAGTAAAGGACAATCACCAATCATTCTTCCTTCCCATATGGTTTAGGGAACAGCAGTTGTAGAAAACATGAAGGGTGCTTGAACTGATTTTAAAGCTCTCCATGTCTTTAGTATGTATCTTTAACCAGAGAAGATTCTCCTTAAAAGAGGTTGCTAAAAAATGGCCAAGTTGGAGAAATTGTGAGACAGGAAGGAAATAACTGAATTGCATGGCTGTTATCTGCTACCCAAGCATTAATACAGAAATGTATGCATTTCATCCCAAATGTGGTGTAAACTGGAGGGGGGCATGGTGGGAGTGGGAAACTGAAGAAAAGTAAATCACAAGATGTAATAAACTTTGACAAATATCTTCAGAGTTGCTGTTTCCATGTCTACAGCAGACCAGTTATCACTGTTTAACTACAAAGCCTGAATGCAACCTGTAGAATAGGTCTCCACTGAGACTATTCACAGTGGTCTTTGCAATTACTGTTTTGGTGGCAGTGGGTTTATCTGGGACTTGAGATGCAAGAAACAGTCTTCCTCATATAATGTCACAAAATAGCTTAAGAAATATTTAAAGGAGTTAACAGTCAACATGTATTACACAGTGAGATACCATCCAACATAAGGTCCCAGACCTTTGTCTTCACATCCCTGTCTGTGAGTACTGCCCCTGCCTTTCTGGGGTAAACCCAGAGAGTTCCATCATCTGCGTCTACCGTAATATGGTGTGATGAATGAGTGCCAATCCAGTGCACCTCAGTCCATCAAAGTGCTCTTAGAGACCACTTGGCCTTCCAAAAGGAACTATTTCCTATCATTAGTGGGAAGAACGTCTTGCAGAAGTTTTAACTTACATCTGGCAGAAGATGACTGAAAATATATGGGTCTGAAAAATAAACAACAATAAACAAAAGCTGACTTTTGCATATTCTCATGGGCAAGATGTGGAAACTGATAAAGAACATCTACTAAGCCAGGCAAAGGTTGCAGCTCTTTACTGAAAGAGCCATTAGGAAGCGGAGAATTTACTTCGGTCTGAAAAACAATGGTTACCATTATAAAAATGTTAGACCAGCCTCTGTCTTGTACAGAAGTTTCATCAGAATATGGTATTTCATGAGTTGATCTTGAAATTAACCATCATGCACCCCCCAAGTTTAAAAAATGTTAAACTCCATGGTGCCTTCATAATAAAATTAACACATTTTCTTTCCCAGTTCACTTCCAATTCTCCAAACTGCAAGACAGCATTAACAATTCTAATTATGCTGTGGGATAAACCATGGCAGTTTAGCTACAGAATCCTGCTTCATTCAGTGCAAAGCAAATGGTGAGTAAAGAGTAAATAGAGATGGTACAATGGCACCTGTAAACTGGTGAAACTGGTCTAAGAAGACATTTGGCATAGCCAAGAGGCTGCTACAGTTTTCTTTGAGAAATAAGAACTGTATGCCTCTTTTTGCCACAGAGAAGTTTGCTTCACTGCACAGCAGGTCATACACACAGGTGCCTTCATATCCAACAGCACCGTTCTTCACATCTGAACCAGCAGGTAACTGGGAACACAGGTGGAGACAGCTTTGAGTGTCACAACTCTTTTTGAGTACACAGTATCTGTTCAGATAGTCATTCAAGTTCTGCCTAAATTTATTCTGTATTTGTAAACAAGTTATTGGACTTTCCGTAATTCCTCTGGCTTTTTAGAGCAACCGGCAATAGCCAGAAGTTACAATACCTTGTGACTCAGTTTTTTCTGAATTACTGACACGGTTTATCCAACACTGACCTCAGCTTAGATAAGATCCCACAGGATTCATTAGTTCTGGCACAGTACCACAGATAGAAGACAAGCACTGAGCCACAGAATAGATGTGGGATCTAAAATAATAAGATAAAATTGCATATTTTGAATGGGATTTGGATCCCATTTTGTTCCAATAAAAGAATACAGGATTTCCAATCTACACCGTTATCAAGCCCACTGATGACATGTTCAATAACTTATACTGCACACAGAGGTATTTGTGAAGTGTTACTTTTACAGTCACACACATTTTCTAAGGAAAAAAGGTAGACCCAATAATTATACAGAAGCTTTGTAGTAAAAATTTTACCACTACATAAACAGTTCTATGACCAGAGATGGTAAACTTAAGCCATGAGTATGATGCAGGAACTTGACCAGACAAGAAAATCCTGGTAACCTCCAATTAATTAACTGGGAGGCTGCTTCATCTTGTGGTAAATCAGATTACTGACTGCAACAACAAGCTGCTGCCTATTGTTTTTTCCATGCACTCTTGACATGCGTTAGCAGCAAGGGGCAGGGACAAAGATTTCCCTCACAGGAGGATGGCTGTCCATCTGTCCAGGCTCAGAGACCTTTACTTGGTGCAGTAAGGGACTCATTCTTTGCTTGGCCTCTGGCTCCCAAAACTGGTCAGATGGAGACTTTTCAGTTATGGCAATCTGCAGCAGCAATGCAGTCTGATAATCTTCACCACATGGGGCAGTTATCCCAACCTGGCATGCTGCTGCCAAGACACCCTTCACTGTACTGCATCTCATGCTTATCTGAAGTGAGACAAGAGGATATCAACAGCTGCTACCAGTCATCATTTTTCACTGGACTAGAAGTGGAGATTGCACACATGAAAGCCGGGAACACTGTACTTTTAAGACTTGAAGACATTCTCATACTGTCCAGACAGGGAACCTGTCTGACCAGTACCTGAGAGGCCCAGATCATTAGGCTGGCACCGGGACATAAAAACAGTACCAGAAAACTCAGTTTCTTTACAGCTGGGCTGTCACATCTTGGATGCGTAACCATCAGAGGAGGCCATACAGCTGCAGCGTTATTGCTATGTTTCCCCACTCTCAAGATTATTTAATCTGAGAAGCAGTTTTCAGAAATTAATAGTAAATATCAACATAATCACTTGGACACCAAAGCTAGCTAGTTACAATAAGTAACAGCTCTCTAAAATAATTTTAGAAGTAGGCCAGGCTGCAGACATCTAAACTAATAGTTGAAAATCAGATGATATGTAAATTTGAACATGATCCACTTCTACTTCCATTTTCCATCCGAACAAGAGGAAATATATCAATGGTCCACTCCTTGGAAAAATCCACACTAGATACTAAAAACTTCGGTATACAATGCAAGAACTATTTCATATCCAAAAAAAATGAAGACAACTCAAACAAAATAAATGAATGAATTATTAACACAATTTAAATACATATTCCAGGACTGAGCCAAGTACAAAGTGTCAAAAATACCACTAAAACAAAAATAAAGAATATTCTTCTTGAAGGAATTGATACATTCAGACTATGAAACAAAACTCTTTTGTAAGTCTTCATCAGCGCTGACCATTTGACTCCAAGTGAAGTTGGTAGAAGACAAAACACTCAGTACTTCTAAAGCACTTTTGATGACATGTGCCATAATCAAACTGAGAAATCAAACACTCAAGAAAATTTTCTGCCATGCTTCTGGATCTTAGCTCCCTGTTCCAACTTGAGCAGTAAATTCCAGACTGATGACACTGCAAAATTAAGTTCACATTTGTGATTCCTGCAGTCACAGCAAAACTTACTATGCTTTCAGTGAAAAAGCATGTGTTTTACATATTTTCTCATTACACTGACTTAGAATTTCAGATCTTTATATACTACAGCAAAATCAGAAACAAAACTGCTCCTATACTTAGAAATAATTTTTCCTCCTCCACAGTTTATGCTCAAAATCTATTCTGGAAATTCTTTTAAAAGAAAACGCATGTTTTCTCCACAGGAAGGGTCCCTGTGTGGAGAGTTAATTAAAATGCCAGAAGACCTATCTCCAGTTAGAGCATTTATCAGAACACCCACAGAGGAAGGGCTACCCTTTGAAATGTTAAATACATTGTCAGTCAGGGATGGGGGTCAAGAAAGATTTTCAAGCCATCTGATGCTCTGAAAAAAATGTGTACACCTCAGAATCAAAACCCATACTGTCTATGATGGGACAACAGACTTGGTCAGTATTTTACGAATTGAGATAATTGTTAGAACACGTGTAGCATGAGTTAAAGAATGAGACTACCCCAATGTGTTCACAGAGACTTAATTAATCAGTCAAATAACTATTAATAAAGAAGAAGACTATGAAGGTAAGGACTCTTCCTTTATGTTAGTAAAAGGTTAGAGTAAGAATTGATTTCCAACATGTGTCACATATAAGAATTCTGGCAATAAGCAGTTTTTGTAACAGATGTTACCCTTCCTAACTACTATAAAAAAAAGCCACCAAAAATCTGACCTAAAAGTGTTAGTTTACTAAAGGTTTGAATTTAAGAGGTTTACATTTTGAGTTGGACTCCCTTATAGTAAAGATTGTTTCAAAACCTGAATAAGTACTTTTCCAGGCATAAACAAAGAAGGCAAAAAGTAACAAGAGTCAGCTGACTTGAAAGACACCGTTCATAAAAGGTCCAAGCAAGTGCCTGCAAGATCTAAGTACAGAAGACACTTCTGGACCACAGCCAGTAACAAAAAAAAAAGAAGAAAGCAAAAAACACAACATCATGAGATTATCTTTTTCTCCTGTGCTGGTCTGTAGTAGCATTAAGTATTTAACTGGCCTAGTACTTCATCTTGATAAAGCATTTTCAGCTCGTTGGAACTACCAATTTAAATAAGCACATGGTTTCTTTTTTAAGAAAAGAACACGGCAGTGGACAGTTTCAACCACCCTAAAACCAGACTACACAAAAGAGGTGAAAAGGACCAAGCAAAGTACTGCTTCCAAAGTATCTCAGGTTAATAAAATTATTTGTTTTACATGAAATCATAATAGCAGCATCCTCTTTTGCACCATGCTAGACCAAGACATGGTTAACCAGCTTCATTGTTTAACAAAAACATTCATATTCACCAAGAAATGTCAAGTCAGGTTCTTTACCTTGAAACAGTAACAGCAAATTGCCCTGTGTGTCAACACAAGTTAATTCTTTGAACAGAGATTCTTGCCCTCTGTCTTCACAACGTGATCTAAACAGTTCTCTTCTTAATATTTACAGGATAACTCTCTACAGGAAGGATCTGAGCATGTCCTGCAAATCACAACAGGTAACGGCATAAAGAATGTCAATTACATTTACTGCTACTCTATGAGATAACCTGAGGGCATCAGAAAATCAAGGTTTTTTCAGGTATGAGATCCCATTATTTAGATTACACACAGTTTGAGAAAAATCACATTCCATCAAGCACAGGACTGGTATCTACTATCTAATGCCAATAAATCAGTAATAAGTTATTTGCTTAATTAAAAATAAATACCTGAGGGATATTGATAGCAAACACAGTTGATTAAGTTGAAGGCTTATGTCAATATAAGACATTTGATATTATAAATAAGCAGCACATGTATGCCTGATGTTATTCTGCAAACAATCGATACAACACATTTTAAGTGAATTGGGAATCAGATAATATACAGATTTCAAGAATGAAGCGTGAATAATCAACTAGTTACAGTAAACTTTTAGCCGCTGATTAAAGATACCACCGTGAATAATGCTAGCTTATCAAAAGACTCAAGTGTGGACAAGTAGCAATGCTGGAGAACAGCAACTCTGATAAGCCTGGTACAGTCAACAGCATTCTTCCATGAGCCACTGCAAGGTCATATCTCTAGAATGAGGAGAAGCAGAGTACAAAGATTTTTATCTTTGTGTTTCAGAAACACTTGGATATATGTTAATTATGAATTGTCAGATAAACAAATTCAAAAAATAAAACCAATGCTTCCTGCAGAAAAGAAACACAAACACCATTAGAGCAGGCACTGCCCACTTCTGACACATTGAAAAAAACAGTCAGACAAGAGCAACAGGTGATGAGCATATTTAGCTTTTAAAGAATATATTCCAGACTGTTTCCTTTCAAGGAATGGAGTAACTACGTGAGTTACAGCTTCCAAACCAGTAGAAGCTGAAGTTGATGGGTGGGACAAGGTATGTCCTATTCTGAACTAGGGTTCAAAACAGTAACACTGCTTGAACATTTAGTATAATATTCACATTAAAATTCAAGCAACTTATTAGTTTAGAGCACAGAGACTATGAGGAAGTGAAATGATGTCTTGGTTACATATATAGTCAAATGGAAAAATCTTACCAGTCACTTCTGGACTTTAATTATTCATAAACTCCTAAAGTCTGCTCCATTGTCTGATTGCTTATCTCAAGCTGATGAAGCAGCTACCAGTACCAAAGTCTTTATCAGTCTAACTTTAGAGAGAACTGTGTTAGGGAATAAAGGACTGAGCTCAAAAGACGCTGTCTATTTATTTATGTGGAACTCCATAGTGTCTTCAAATTGTTTTTTTCTGACCTAAGATTAAGAGAGATTAATTCAACATTTCTTTGCACATCATCTGAACAGCCAATTAATTTAAGTTTCTAACTACTCTTTTATCAGATTATCTAATTATCTTTTATCAGGGAATCAGGATACAGAATACATATGAAAAAAAGCCCCTACCAACAATCCCAAAACAGCTGAAGTTCTTACTTTTAAGAGTAAGGGTAGAACAAAAAGGAAACTTTTGCTCTCATACTCATCCAGCCATCTTTATCTTAAGAGAAATAATGTTATTAAGAAGACGTTACATTTCTGTGGCAGTCAGCGTAGTAGGAAGTACTGATGTTATGCTGTTTCAGCTTGAGGTTATGTATTTGTTCTGTCCTGCACACAATCTACATGTACTAGAACAGGAGGTGCTGCAGAACCTTGGCAGACTGTGACATTGCTCACACAGCCAGTGCACAAAAACCCAGAGAAACCGTGGTATTAAGATGAATAGCCTCCCACTAGAGCAGAACAAGGTATTGACATGTACCTGCTCTTAAGCATTGTATAGGGAATCCGACCAAGTGTGGAACAACTGCTCATTCTATTTCAGAGCATCAGAGCCCCTATTTCCTTTTCCTGAAACAGCTGGACCAGAAGCACGAGCAGTGGTACTTGTTCGTCGTATGAAGCAGCATGAAAAGATAGTCCTATCTTCCCTGCCCACCCTCCAAATCCTTCTCTAGCATATCTGAAAGGCTGTTTGACCTTTTACTGCATTGCTTTAGCTTTTCCTGACATATTAGAAAGCATTAATTCAGTCTCTGGCAGATAGATCACATATCTGTGAATCTGCTTTAATTAGACAAGGACTACTGCCAAATGGGAGTCGATTTGGAGTTGAGTGCTCTTCAGGTGATCCTTTCTGCATTAAATTAAGAGCAACTTCACGTATCAAAAAACCACTCTCTGCATTTCAGCTTTTCCATGAAACAGTTTTCCTTCCACCTCTGGTAGTTCAAAGACATAGCTGACATTCACCTGGAGCCAGGATCCCCTGACAGAGGAGAGTTCTGCATATCACAAGCCAAACACCACCGCAGGCAGCTTTTTGTTCTTTTCCCCCTGCCTCTGCTGAGCCAACATTTTCACCTCTATACACAGAGTTAAGAAGTAGAAGGCCCTCAGAGTGAATATGTAGCCCCCTAAAATATTACTGTAGTTTCCCCATTTAAAAAACCCAAACCCTAAAATGAACAACACACCAACTGTACTGTTTCAATAGTATTTAAGTTGGAAAGACACTACTGAACAGACATGCTCATGAAATCAGATGTCACACTGAGTAGAATAAGAAAACCTGCGGGAGCAGCAACAGAATTTGGAATAACAGCTTTATGCACTCGGGGTGCACAAGGAACCTCATGGAAGAGGGACTGCTATGGCTCCTGATCTGGGAGCAAGGTGTCAGGAAGCATGACGTCAAGCTCACTCTAGTGTTTCTCTATTGGTCTTCCATTAAGACAAAATAAACGCTTTAAAACATTGAAGAATCACAGAAAGTGTTAAAATATTCCCAAAATTAAGAAGAAAAATGTATTTACCAAAAGGAACAATACATGGCAGTTATTTAAATACAGCTTGTTATCCAGTCTTTCTCCAAGTGTAAAAAGCTTGTGTTCCCCTGTCAGTGCTATTTCATCTGCAGGGACAATCCAGATTAATATGAATTTGAAGTACACCCCTGTTAAACAAAACAAAGCCATCAGAATTTACATGACAGATAGGTAGTTGGTTGGTTGGGGTTTTTTTGCTCCCCTCACCCCATCCCAAGTGTGAGAAAATACTCTAAAGAATTTGAGATTTCTGTTCTTCTTTCAAAACATTAAATCAAAGGAAGATCAACTACTCAGTCTAAACCACAATTATTGTCCTGTTCCCATCTGTTTTCATTCATGCAAATATTTTCAAGGGATGAAAGTAAAACATTTGAACAGCTACTCTTCTGCCTTAAGGCCCGCTCACAAGTCAGCAGACCCAATGAATAAAAGGATCTGAAAGTCATCTTAAGTTATAGCCTGTCCTTCATGCCGTTTTCCTGGTTGTTTATACATGACTAAATTGCACAGCATCACATATAACAGTAACATAATATAGTATACTATCAGGTTCTGAAGCACAGCAGAAGCAGAAGAATTTCTCATACACATCAAGGAATTTTAAAATGTATTCAGTTTTTAGTATTAGGTGATTAAATAACTAAATTAAATTAAAAGAAACACATTACAAGATGTAAATACCTCCCACAGCATCTTCCCACTTGGAAGGGAGAGTCTTTTTGCCTATCTAAAAATTAGATTTATAAAAAAAGCAAACCAAACCCTACCAAAACCTTAGAAAAACCCTCAAAAAACAAAGCCTCCCACAAACTCTTTAATCATATCTTTCAGATTATGAAGTGGTAAATTCTGCATATGTCCTTTATACAAATTATTATATTCTTCTGCCTTTTAGGTTTATAGTTTATGTAAGAACAACAACAAAAATACATCTTTGTGAAGACTGACACATGTTAGAAGTGCTTAATATCATGTTCCTATCTCTGCTGGAGAGTGACAAATACAGGAAGCTCAGAACAGGCAGAAGATAATACCATAAGTCTATTTTGTAATTCAAATGTCCAGTGAGTCAAAGGATGAAAAAAAGCAATCTTGTTACAGAATCCATTACACTTGCCCTGTGCTTATGAAGATGTAAGGCTATGAGATATGCCAGGACATAATCCAACCACATATTCTTGAAGGTTGGTTTATCTCACCTGGACTCCTCAGAGCAATCTCCTGCATTTTATGAGAACTTCAGTGGCCATGCGTGCATGCATAGACACGTGTGCACATCTATCTGAAAAAATATTATTTGGAATGGAAAATGGTTCTACAATCAACATGAAAAATTAATTCAAACATGAACCTGGAATGAGTGCTCTCACCTAAGTAAAAAAAGTAACTTGGTTTTGTTGTAGTTTAGTCCTCCACACGAGGCATTCGGGAAAATAAAGATGATTCTGAAGAATGCACTGCCTTAACACCATGAAGTGCATTCTGCATTTGCTCCAAGATACAGAATGATTAATTCCTTGTAGTTAAGAGAATTGTAGCATAGCAGAGTTGGCAATGTCTCAGCAACATTCACGACAGTTTTCAATAAAAGATTAAGTTACTTAATATAAATTACACTTGCACACAATACTAAGGATCCATGTTCACCCACACTTTTGGCAGGTTAACATAGCCTTCATTCTTCATGATGGAAAAATACAACTCTTCTTTATCCATCTTAACCCACAGATGACAAATTAAACACAGAGTATATTACATGTATCAAAAAGTACGTATTTTCAAATTAAGAAAGAGAGGCTGGGGGTGAGGAAATGGTACCCACAGAGAGTGAAGACGCAATTTATTGTCGGGTTTTTTTTGTTGCAGATGTTTTTCAGCCTGCTTCTTATCTCTATTGCATGCACTAACCCAAATCACAGAAGGAATGGTCTCATTTTCTGAAGACCAACTAGATAATTTACTTGAATTGACTGCTTAGAAGAGCTTTGCTTTCACCCTTTAAAGGAATGAAGTCCTCTTAAAAAAAACTGTTAAAAGTGTATTGTTTATCACAGAAAAAGTCAAAGAACTTTCAGGTTTTTTTCTTTTTATTTTGAATACTTAGGGGGAAAAAGCCCCTTCTACTTTTAAACAGCTTTAAGCTGCAAAATGCATGTTGTTCCCACATGATGTAAATTCTTCTCTAAAATAAAGATAACAGCACAGAATTTAAAATTCTACCTGAATCTGACTTACTGCAGTAACAGTATTTTCAGAAGGAATAATTTATTATTCTTGAAACCTAACATTACCTTAAATATAAGTGGAATTTATAATTCTTCAAACTTAATTTTAAAGCCAAACAAATGTAAAAGACCAGATCCTGAGGAAGCAATTCAAGTTTTACTTCAAAGAGATCTTATCAGCTAAGATGTGCCACTACAGGTGATTGATGTTATGTCTTATGTTACAGACATTAATTGGCAGCTTTTTTCTCAGATTTTTTGATCTTCTGCACATGAACACAGAAAAGGAAAATAATAAATACCTTCTTATGTAGTTTTTACCTATTCTGGTGCTAAACAGCACACATTTCCTTCTTCGTACAGCTTAAGTTCTTAAACTTTTATTTAATATTCATGTGCAGACAAATCACAAGACACAGGAGTTTCACACATACAGTGCTACAGGGATAATATGAAATATGCTAGTCAGTGTACTTAACATGCTCATCCACTCTTGGAAAAGGCATAAATATGATGTGCACAGGCCAGATACAAGGCTGCATTTCTTCCAGATCCTGCACTCCTGGGTATTTAAAAAGCAAGCAAACAAACCCCACCACCCCATGATTTATGTTATCATCAGCTAAAAGAAAACATCCAAAGTATTAAAAAAACACCTAGAACAGTTGTGTGACAGACAGTTATAAGTAATGGCACAGTAAGCACAGCTTCTGCCCAGGAAGTCAAAGCTGTGTTGATGACTCCAACCCAAAAAAACTCTCACAGGGCTCAATAACCACGCAAGGCTGCAAATCTCAACCATTACCGGCTGATTAACTATCTACAAAAGGCTTTTTTTAATTAAGAATACAGTAAGTAATAACTACTGGTATACATTTCCATCTCTAGAAATAGATCTGTACCTTCGATGAAGGGCCACTTTCAGACTTTTTTGGACCATGGCACCAGTCAAGGGACTGAGTAACTACTGCTCTATGCTTGTTTTACTAACCTGTTTAACCCATGAAGCATTTACTTTAAGAAGAGCCTTTTACTGGTGATTACAAGAGATCTAAACTACAAAGAATTTAAGAAAACACTGAAAGGTGTGGTCAAGACTTCCTCAGTGCAAAATGGTAACTCATAAGATTCTATCCCTTTTACGTGAGAGTAAGTGACACCTCTGTTATCTTATTCACACCATTTTGTTTCTCTACTGCTACTCAAAAATCCACAGAGAAGAACCATTTCCACATCACTCAGCAAAGGCAAAATGTTTCTAGAACAGGTATAACTACCAAATAAATTAAACTTGGTAAGCAAAAGGCAGGCCAGGTTTCTGCCACAGCTCAGGAAGACTGCTGGATTTTAAAAAATAGAATAATTTTTAAAAAATTAATTCAACTTTACAAGCTCAAATGGTACCTGAACTTGAAAAAATAAGTGGAGGGAAGCCATGGCTTTACCAAAAAAACCCCTACCATTAAGTATTTCCCCAAATTTGTAGTTGCACTGTGCCAAAAATGAAGAAATGAAAGAAAAATAAATTGGGTGTATGGGTTGGGCAGTGGAAAGGGATGAATGTGGTAACAATGTTTCAAATTGTATTTCTTCTAAAGTGTTGGGCGTGGGGGGAACGCATGGGGAAAGGGAAAGCAGATATTCAAATCCAGGAGTTTTATACACTCTTTAAAATTACGGCAGTCAAGAAGTTACAGTGGTAATGAGACCTTAAAATGACATGGAATATACCTGCAAAGTTTGCTTAATTAAGACACTGCATTCCAATAAGCATTTGTGGAATACACACTGATACACAAAACTTGCTTAATAACTGAAAGTTCTAATTAACAGCTGCAGAACCCACCCTTCCACAGCAGTTAAAGCCTCCCAGTATTACTACACTTAACACGTGGAAAAAATGAAATAGTTCTTTTTTTTTCCTCTTAAATATAAAGCGATTAAAGATAAGCAAAATCAATCAAAGAATGGAAATCAGTTAAAACAGCTAAATATGGGCTAAATCTAATTAGTTTTTAATTTACAGATAAAGAAAAGCTAAGTATGGTAAATCAGGGGTTGCTTCCAGTTTTTTCAGGTTTAAAAAACCCCCAAAGTTAAGAACTGATCCCCAAATGTCCTGATGATTACTGCCTACTGGTTTCCCCTTGTGCAAGGAGCGCATATCTCACTTCCTGTGATGCCATAAGTTACAACAAAAGCAGAAGAGCATTTGGAAAGACGTGCAAATTATGCAAAGGATTAGGGATTATAAAACCCATTTGCATTATTACATTGGTCAGTATTTGCAGCCCGGGATTTCAAAGTCCTGAAAATATCTGTTCCTACCAATTATCTGTGCTTTATCTCCATGTTAGAAGTAGCTGGCTGTAAGTATCCTAAATATGCCAAGCTCACTTACAGGCCAGGGAGGGAGTCATCTCTGGTGGTAAGAGAAAAACACCTCAAGCATTCAACCTCAAGCAGACACAGGGAAAGTATCACCACATCAAGCTAAAGGTATTCAGGTATTTATCAAAAAGCATGAGTTGACACTATATACAAGCTAAAATTAAAGTTATTTTTAAAATGAAATTTATTAGGCTTAAGATTTAAAATTGGCTTGAAGATGTATGATGAACTTAGGGATTTGCTGATGCAGAATATATATGAGACTGCAATTTTAGTCTAAAAGCCACTGTCAGACCAGAAACCATCTTTGCAACAAGAAGTTTATTTCTGACAACTATCATTTGGGTGCATAGTTAAGAAATGAAAAGAAAAAAAACCGTTACTTTTGTTATACACTTCTGAGCTTTCTGGGATCTCCTATGTAGGAGTTTCCCAATCTTGACAAGGCATCTTTGTGTTTGCTTTCCATCAATTCAGAGGAACTATGTTTTTTGGTATGTTTTTTATACTTTTGTACATGAACATTACCAAACAGATCTAAATTTCACTATCAAGTCAGTATTTAAATATCATGCAAGTAGTTCCTGTACCTTTTAAATGAAGAAAATTACTATCTGTTTCCCCTCCCTCAATCCCTATATTATTACTTTCAGTTTCTGTTGAGCAGAAAAGGTTTTACTCAGACCACTTTCAGTTTCAGTTTAACAGGGAAGTGTAAAAAATGTACTCTACTTGAGAAAGTCACCCAAAGTTAGGATAGCAACCAGGAGTCAGGGTAAATGGAAAAAATAAGAGTCAGAGGTTAGATTTTTTTTTTTCCTAGAGAGCTGTTGCCTTCTATCTATGGCTTACTTCAACATTACATGAGCCTTAATTATACCACAATGGTTAACACTCTGTTTAAAGCCAATTCCCCTTCACCCCACTTACTCACAAAATAGCTTAAAATACAAGACTGGAAATGAGAATGTAAATTGCTTGTATAAAGTGATTTGTAATGTTTCTACAGTTTCTAGGAAATTAGCAGCTAAAACAGTCTTGCAGAAGAAGGTGGCTGCAATTCTCTGGAAAAAAAGACCTAACAGGAAACAATACAGAAACCAAAGCTACAAAACTCTGGTCAAGCCCTGCAAATCTGTTCAGTAAATATGTGTGCTTAAAAAAAATCGTCACCTTAGGATTAGTTAAAAGCCTCCTAAGAATTCTGCACAGATGAACACTTCACTTATAAAAAGAAAAGGAAATAAAAACCCCCACAAATAACACAGCACCCAATAAACAATGTAATAATCAATCAATTTCTTGCATTTTTAAAGTGGATGTTAAGTGAGAAACAGCCAACTGCGGCGGAAAGCCAGTTTCCATTTTATGTGGGTTCTTCTTCTGAAAGAAGACAGAAAATCAAACAGACCCAAACCATGTTTGCTGTTACCCCAGTGCACCAGTAAAGCCTCTGCACCACAGCTACAGCCACCTGATACTTAAACACCTATTTATGTGGGAGGCACAGAGAGCTGATCGTGAGCACTTACTGCACACCCCCCCTTTCACAATCACTGGTTATGACAAAACACATTAAGTGCTTCCGAATGTAGGTTAGGGGAGAGTGTCAAAACATCATGTGCACCACGAGACATTAGTTGGGGGGAAGCTGTGACAGGCAAGAACAGGCTCTTTGAGAGATATTTGCCAACATACACAAAAAAAAAAGCCTTTGAGACTTCATAAGATCTTCGTAACTTATATGCACAGCTCATAACAAAGCTGATTGTTTTCATTTGACATAATAAAAGAATGAGTGTGCTTTTAAGGAAAGGCCATTTTCAAACATTTATAGAAGCTTCTCTTCTAATATACTACTTATTTAGACTCTAGAGATTCTTAGTATTCTTAGACTAGTGCATTTATTTGCATACCCTTTTGATATCTAACAGTAGCTCCTTAAAATATACACTGTATTTTTCTCTAAAATTTCAATAATACCCTCTAAACTTGCCCCAGTAAATGTACGAGATATACAAGGACAAACCAAAATGAGGCTATTATTTACAAACTTCTTTTTAAGAAAAGAAGCACAAAGCCCACTCCAACGCTGTTGCTCAACTTTGTTTGTTCTGTGATGGTGCTCTGCTGTCACTGCATTCACCATTTCGCCTCTGCTGTGCATTTCCTCCATGTTGATGTACAAAAATATTCCTCCTCTCTCTAGCAAAGGTACGCTTTTCAGGTTCACTCTGCCAGGAAGACTTTAGGGACAGGGATCCAGTTATTTACGACTTGAAATGCTATAAAATATCAGACTGGTAATATTCTTTATTTGAAAAGAGCTTTGTGTACATTCTAAGTCTTTTCCTCTGTGCAAGACTGAAACCTATTACCTTGTGCAATGCGATTTTGCTTTACTCCTTTCTCTGACAAATAAACCCTTCCCCGTTCTAAATAATTTCCTCTTATCTAGAGCAGCATTTCCACTATTTTCAAACAGCAACACAAAGCACCTGCAGCTCTCCCTACATCCAAATGAAACATTTAAGTCAAGCCCAGATCTGCCAGGCCCGAAACAATAATCCAACATTTCCTCCCAGCAATACGGAGATCAAGAGAATCTTTTTTGATTCTGACACGGATTTTAAATGAAATTCAACACAGGGAGCCTTAGGAGTGTTGAGTTTCTTTTAGGGTGCCAAAGGTCAGAGATAATTTATTTTTCAAATGGTATTGTTTCTGAACAGGTGTTTACTGCTCTGGTTTACTATGACAACCACCCATGTTATAGGCTACACACAGTATCTATTTGTTAGAATTCTTTTGTTCAAGCAATGACAATGCTCTCCAGAGGAAGGCCACCAACCAGGATCTCTGCCTTCTTGCAGCCATACTAGTCACAACACACTTTCAGATGCTTCAGGAGGAAAAAACATTAAAACTTCTAATATTTCACTTAAAAAGGTGTATTGAAGAGTTAAATACTGCAACAGTTCAAGAATCAGAAGGGACATTTTACTACTACTACTAATAATAATTCCATGGAGTGTGAATTACATCTTCTTCCTCCTTCCTTTTTACCAGCCACGCTAGTATCCTATAAGCTGGTATTTTATGGGTAATAATAAAGCCCATTTGTTTTCCAGAAGTGGAGCACTATGGTTCTGGCAAACATTGCTTATACCTTTTGTCCACTGCTGTATTTCATATTTTCTCCTCCCCTTACCCACCAAAAGGAGTGAAGGAATCCAGTAAAACAGAAACAGAATTTTATAAAGAAGGATGTAAAGACTACCCCAAATCTGGAATGCACTTAGATAAGCACCAAAACTCCGTACTACGCTACTTTACGAGAACAGGCAAAGCAAGCTAATGCAAAAGCAAATCAGTATTTTCATGCTAACAGAAAACAGAGATTTACGACCACAGCTAAGAGGCCAAATAAGCCCTCTGCTCAGACCATAAAAAAAAAAGCCCTGCAGTATGACTGTTCTGTTTCCTGCAGGAAATGAGAAGCTTGTATTAGATACCCCTGTGGTTTTCATACTGTAAATGTATCAGCTGGTACAAATCCTCTGGAGAGGACTATTAACTAATGCTTAGAAAGAGCAGTGGCAACAGCAGACCGCACGTAGCACCTCAGAGAAGAGGGGACAAAAGCTGACAAGTCATCCCTAAAAAATCTGAGAGCCAGCAGCTGAAGAACACATCTTGTAGTAGAGGCGATGTCTGAGGAATATACATACCTACACCCACTTATTTCCCCTTACTCCGCTCACTGCTTCTTTAAATAAGGAGCCTATTGCTCATCACCACTCCTCTCATTTAGGAGCCTCAAGCCGCTCCTCATTAAACCATCCCTGGTTACACGCGGCACAGGAGGACCATCCACACACACATCTTATGCATGGCCATTTTCCCTCCTTTCTACTGTGCTTTTTAAAATATATTTTTTTTTTTTTTTTCGGGAATGTTTCCGAGCTGCGAGGGCGCTGAGCGAAGTTCCCGCCCCGGGCGATGGGGCAGCCCCCGCCCGGGCAGGGCTCCTCTCCCGGGAAGACCCCGCTGCTCCCCCATCCGCATCGCTCCCTCCCGCCCGCCTGGGTGGAGCCGCTCGCCCTCGCCCGACAAGCGCCGATCGTGTTCTCCATTGCAAAACCACTGCCAGGGCCAGAAGCGGGGAGGAGAGACGAGGGGGAGGAGGAAGGGAAAAGAAGGTGTAAACCTGTCTGCGGGAGAGCCCGCGGACGGACACGGCCGGGAGGGCAGGGCCCGGGGGGGGGCAGCGGGGAGACAAAGGAGGGATGGAGGGTGCCCAAGGAAAACAGGGGAAGCCGGGGAGGGGGCGCTGCCGGGGAGCCCTGCGGGGCACCTGCCCGCCCCGGCACACCCCCGCACAGACACACACGTACCGAGCAGCAGCAGGCGGTGCGTCTGCTTGTACTCCCGCTTCTGCTCCTTGAGCGCCCGGTCGATGCTCTTACTGACTTTCCTCGCCTCCTTCTCCGCCTCCCGCTCCTCCAGGCGCAGCTTCTCCCAGGTCCTCTGGAGCGCCGGCGGCTGGTGCAGCGCCTGCTGCCGCGCCGCCTTTCCCCCGCCGCCAAGGCCGGGCAGGGATCCAGTTATTTA